>OU744732.1:25070437-25302937 GCA_916613615.1 Steromphala cineraria
CTGTCCCCTCAACGGAAAATGCTTGACGAGTGACGTCATCTACAAGGCTACAGTAGAAACAGACATAAAAACTGCTTCATACATAGGTCTTGTGAGTGGTCCTTTCAAGACGCGATACAATAACCACACCAAGTCATTTCGTCTTGAAAGATACGAAAAAGAAACAGAACTCTCAAAATATATCTGGAAACTCAAAAGAAAAAACACAGAATTTAAAATCAAATGGGAGGTTGTCAGAGAGTCTAATACAAACAAGAGGGACTCAGGTAACTGCAATCTGTGCATGGAAGAGAAGCTCACCATACTCAGCTTGAGAGAGAACATTCTGAACAAAAGAAGCGAACTACTATCAAGCTGTCGCCATGGGAACAACCCAAGCTATGTTAGAAAAAAGTAGACTTTGTATTCAAGGGACCTCTCATATGCCTGATGATCGCCACACTGTGTGCGTGAAACTTAAAGTTGCAAATGAGAAGATAAACGTGTAACTCCATTTATATCTATGCTCTACATTCTATGTATTGAGCTCTCTCATACTGTGAACTGGACAATACACATATATATATATATATTATATATTTGGTTTTATCTATTATAAATTATATATATATATATACGAGATTTCTGAATGGCGACATTCTCTGACGACTGTTTGCAGTTAATGATATTCATTATTGCAATTAAATGCTAAGTCATGAATAAATTTGATAATTTGTGTAAGTCATACATGTACATGAATCGTTTCAAAATAATGTCATTATTGAATAAAACTAGATTAGCGTTTGCGGTACAATATTATATCGAGGCACTTATCAAAGGCAAATTTACACTATAAAATGACATACATCTACATATGAACGTAGATGCAGCATACATTGTTCGAAAAATTACCAGGAAAGTTTTTCGAATCATGAATTATACAGCGAACATAAACAATTATTGACATTTTAAAACATACCGTTTCAAGCTGACATGAAATTCACTTATCAAAAACTTAGCCTTAACCAATTTGAATTTTATTTAGAAAAATCAAGAAAGTTTAGTTAACAATTTGAAGAGATAAAATTTTGGTAAATTGCCTTAATAAAATCAAAAATTATTTTAGTAAAAATGAACTATAACTTAATCTGAACTCGGTTTTTGATCTTTAAAGGGGCAGTAGCACGTTTTTTTGATAATTTTATATTTCAAATATTTCACTGATAAGTGTAAGTTAATGCTAAATGTATTATTTTGACAGTCTCAAAAATCTAATTACACAAGCCAATCATCCATAGTCAGAGGACAAAGTATGAAGGTTCACATAAAATCCATTGGCGGCCATTGATGAATCGCAGGGCTAAACTTTATAGTTTTGTATTTGAATTATTACTGCTTAATTTAGTTTAAATACATTGTCTTTAATTTGGAACCATTAATTTTAATTTTCCTGACATCACCTTATATTCCCCCCAAAAACGTGCTACTGCCCCTTTAATATACAGGTTAGTCATTCTGTATCGACAATATAATACATTTACAATAAATATAATAATACAATAACTGACAATTATCAGTGAACTATTTAAAACATAAAATTATCAAGCGTGATACTGCCTCTTTAAAGACATTCTCTTAAAAAAACTTACTTATTTATTTGAGAAGTTACCACTCGACATTCAAGCTTTACCTTAAAATAAGAAGGCTTAACTTGCCGTCATTTGAGTCGTGTTAATAACATAGTTGGTAACTTAAGGTATTCAGATTTACAACGTCAACGGTCACGTCCAGAAACCACAATCTTTGTTGAGTCTTAACTGGGCGCTAGCCAAGCACGAAAAGTTGAGATTGACATAAACTTGTATGTACATACAGTGTTGCTAAGATAATAACATCAATTGCACCGTATATATATATATATGTTTATAAATATCTAACTCTAAGCTTCGCATATTTTCAACGTTGAATGTTGAACTATCTTGCAACTTAAACCTTGTTAGACATTGACTGATTATATATCATTATTCTAAACATAGTAAATTAATTATACTGTAAACAGTCAGTTGTCAGTGAAAATTGCAATATTGCAGATTTTGTGACACAATTAACCAATTTAAACAGTTAAGTAACGCATATAATAACATTAAATAGTCACATGTATCTGTATCGTCATATTCTAGCCTACAGTCGAAACTGTCGATATTTTCTTTCGTCTGAATAATATGATAGCAATATACAAATCTATGTAATCAAATAGTAACATGCAAGACGTAAAGCTTTACATCACTTCATTTTTATTCTGTATCGCCATATTCTAGCCTACAGCCGAAACGGTCGATATTTAGATTTTTTCTGAATAATATTATTCAATTTATTGCATTACACAAAATCTAATATGTACAAACAATCAAGACAGCTATGTCATGTAAACAGGTTACACCTACCGTCTGCTCTTCCATCTGATAGCGCCATTTTGAACTCGGTGGAGGAGTCGAAAATCCAAACAAAGCTGACGAAAAATTACAAAATCGTTGCACAACAAAAGAAAATGAGTCGGAAATGTTCGTATCGACTTTACCACGAATATTTATCAGCGTTCCGAGAATTAGCTCGCTTCCTAGTAATGCACTGCAGCAGAGTTCGATGTTCTAAAAATAGACCGAGCTACGGTCAACGTTCAACGTGATCAGCTGTTGTGTTTATCAGACCGTTTATATGTTATTCAAAGCTGAATCTTTTCATGGAGAAGGTAATTTTATACCAATGAATTGCTTCTTTGCCACTTAAAGGGGCAGTAGCACGTTTTTAGGGGGAATATTGGGTGATGTAAGGAAAATGAAAATTAATGATTTCAATTGAAAGAAAATGTATTTAAACTAAATGGAGCAGTAATCATTCCAATATATAACGTTAAGTTTAGCCATGCGATTCCTTTTCTTACAAAAAATGAATTAAAGGTGTTCACAAAAAATGGCCGCCAGTGGATTTTATGTGAATCTTCATTCTTTGTCCTCTGACAATAAATGATTGGCTTGGGTAATGAGATTTTTGACACTGTCAAAATAATACATTTAGCATTCACTTACAATTATCATTGAGAAATTCAAATTATAAAATTATCCAAAAACGTGCTACTGCCCCTTTAGCACCTTTATAACATCTGCAACTTAACAAATACAGTCTCAAACGTCTGTCATAAATAGAAACTTTCTTGTCGGTAATTTCTTCGATGTTATGAGTTGATGAAAAAAGGAATAATATATATTATATTTCACTCCGATTTATATAGGGAATTATATCAATTAATCATGCATAACATCCGTAAGATCCGTAGAAATATTGCAAAATATTTCACAAATGTCCAAAACGTCACCTTCCAACTTTGTAAAAGCAAAGCGATTGTTGATGATTATATTTACTGAGGGGAACCAAAACAGCTTTTGAATTTTTGTTTGTTGTTGTAATAATTATTGGAATTGGAATAAAAAAGTTATGAAATTAAAAAATTTGATGAATTGAAGATGTTATTAAAAATAAAAAAAACTTGATAGAAATTAATTTGTTCATGCATTTTGCCTGTAAGTTTGTTTAAAACAAGCAAAAGGGCAATTTTCACTATTCTCTCTCGTTTAGTTAAGGAGACTTTTAGACAGCGTTTTTTGAAAGGCGTGTTTTTCAAAAGCGTTAACAGATATAGCTTTTAGATTAAAAATTTAGTTCAGCTGGTTTTTGAAGACATGAAATAACCCTGTTTCTATCACTCGTAGCTTAACCTCTCATGCATTTTATTTGGTATCGTTTCTTTTGCCCCTGAGTGTATATTTTCCCCAGCGAACACTCTTGCTCCTTTTATTAAACTTTTTTTTCGGCTAGCATGATATAAAACTGCATTTAATTTAGATCGTAAAAACATAGAAAATTAATCAAAGTCTTTGGAATTTCACATTTGAATACCAACTTTGATATTGCAGTTTAAACTAATTTATTGTTACAAGATTTAATGACATACTAGGTTATATGTCTTATAGAAGGTTTATGGTAGTTTATCTTTCAAACTTTCCACAAGGAAAATTAGTTTAAGCAAAATGTTTATCTTCAGAGTGTTAAATGGGCAGCAGCACGTTTTAGTGGAATATAAGGTGATATCAGGAAAATAAAAATGAATGGGTCCAGGAAAGACAGATTAACACTACATGAAGCAGTTATGAATCAAATATATAATATCAAATGTAAAGTTCACCCAATCGATTCCTTTTTCTTACACAAAATGAATTAAAGGTGTTCACATGAAAATGGCAGCCAATGGACTTTAGGTGAAGCCTCATAATTTTGTCCCTGACTATGTATGATTGATTCTGTAATGAGATTTTTGACACTACAGTATGAAAATAATACATTTAGCATTAACGTACAATTATCGGTGCAAAATTTAAAATATAATTAAAAAAAACCCCTGCTACTGCCCAAATAAACTCGTTTACTTCGATAAACTCAGTGTAGGTGAGTTAGAATTCAGGCAAGAAGCGAAATCCGCTGGCAGTTTTGTCTATGTGAACACCTTTAATCATCTGAGATAGGGAAATTCGTATACATGGATCATGATACTCGCTTTCGCGTTTGATATCCTCGACTTTTTATTATTAAGGCCTTTCTAGACTCAGTATAGGAGTGAAGCGGATAATATTAAGGCTAGGTTTAGACTGGACAGTTTGAATGACTGTTCATGGAAGCCAAATTCGCAGTCCAATTTACATGAATAACCTATCAAACATTATCAACCCGTAACTGTGGTTTTCTCCAAAATTACGTGTGACTGATTGACGAGCGACATTGTCCGGTTTTCGATCATGATCTCGACTTTGAACCCACCTTATATTTTTATTCAACGTCGATTGGCTCGATAATGATAATTTCCTTCAACAGTCTATACTTCTCGAGTAAATGACACTGTTGATAAAGTTTGGCATATGTGACACCAACAACTCTTTAATTCTAAATTTGTTTTGAAAGATAAACTCATTTTGCACAGTCAAGAATACTCGCGACAATATCTCGTTGCACTTTGAGTTGTTGTTAATGATTGTCATTATATTGCGCAGGCAATAATAAGCTAATCGCTGTTTTTGACAAATGGACGCCAAAGTTATGGGCCTATGGCCTGGTTCCATATCACCCATAAGCCTTGCGCCTGCAATTCTTGGAAATTATTACGCGCTTCTCGGAAAGTACATGTTCGTGTCGCATCGATCGAAGAGTATTTCTTGTCACGTACTCATCATGGAAACTTCATCCTCATGGAAACGTCAGACAGCATTCTTCCACATCTTGTGTTTTATCAATTATATGACCTAGATCTACAACA
This sequence comes from Steromphala cineraria, assembly GCA_916613615.1. Classification (NCBI taxonomy): domain Eukaryota; kingdom Metazoa; phylum Mollusca; class Gastropoda; order Trochida; family Trochidae; genus Steromphala; species Steromphala cineraria. The sequence continues at coordinate 25,075,779 of OU744732.1, forward strand.
GCTTGATACATCATAATGCAGTTTAGCGGTTCGGGAGAGAGACGAGGTATGTCAACAGGTCAGTGTGACCTCGCCTGAAAATCTTACTCTGTGAACAGGGATAACTTCAGTAGGACTGTTAGAAACATACTGCGCGTATAACAAAAAATAGCTTTAAATCTAATTCAAAGTCGAACGCTTAACGGTAATGGAGAATTTAGAACTATATAATATTTTCCATTATAAGCAACTGATGTTCAAACCAGAGACTATATACAGTATATATATATAGTATATCTTTGTTCAAACTTATTATGTTTATCTCCATTCTACTATCATACCGATTTGAATTAGAACTATACAGAACTGTTTCGCATTAACTCGGGTGTTCTGTCAGTGTGGCACGATTTCCACGCACTTTCAGTAATGACATATTTCTGAATCTCATTTTAGCAAGGTTAGTTGCATTAGGCTTCAGACATAAAACAAATTTCAAATGTACTAAAGGGATCTTACTCTATTCACTTATTGTAAATAAATTGAGGTAAGTGTTTTCTGTATTCGATTTTTATTCGTATGATATTCTGTCCGGCTTTACTTCCAAGACCAATGACCATTTAGTACATTGGTTCGAATCTCGTAGTGGACAATATATTAAAATATAAAATTTCAAAATCTGGACTTTTTCACCCGGATATCGTTTTCATATCTTGCGATAAACCTACATTTCTAATTCAAACGGAATCGGTTAAGAAATAAAGATTTTAGCGTGATTCTCGATCTATATATCTATTATATATTACATATATAAAGGGGGGGGGGGGGCACTCCAGCCGCTATAACCTGATCGAAAACCGGACACATCGACTATATAAACGTGCGGTGCAATTAACACTAAATTTTATCCCAAAAAAATGAATTGGAATATGTAGATCAATTGTTTCACATGTTAAATATCTCGCCCAATTTTTCGAATTCCACCACTATCTTTCAACAAATATCTTACCGACTACGGGAAAATATCGGCAATTTCCGTTATTCAAACACGCTGCCGTAAATGAATCGGAAACAAAAAGCGTTTCTCATTGGTTAATTTTCACATGAGGCCGTGTTGCCGCAGCAGTGACGATATGTGTAAGCAGTGACGATGTATTTGAAGTATAGATAATAGGCTATTTGTAATCATACCAGTGACGATATATGTAGGCAGTGATGATATATGTAATAGTGATGATATATGTGAGCATTAATACTTTCTGTGCAGTAACAACATCTATTAACAGTGACGATATGTGTGAGCAGTGACGATAAATGTCAGCAGTGACGATATGTGTGAGCAGTGACGATATATGTGTGAGCAGTAACGGTATATGTGAGCAGTTACGATATACCAGCATTAATATTTTCTGTGCAGTAACAACATCTATTAACAGTGAAGATATACATGTATGTGAGCAGTGACGATATGTGCGAGCAGTGACGATATGTGCGAGCAGTGACGATATATGTGTGAGCAGTGACGATATATGTGTGAGCAGTGACGATATGTGTGAGCAGTGACGATATATGTGTGAGCAGTGACGATATATGTGTGAGCAGTGACGATATATGTGTGAGCAGTGACGATATATATGTGAGCAGTGACGATATATGTGTGAGCAGTGACGATATATGTGTGAGCAGTGACGATATATGTGTGAGCAGTGACGATATGTGTGCGCAGTGACGATATATTTGAGCAGTGACGATATGTGTGCGCAGTGACGATATGTGTGCGCAGTGACGATATATTTGAGCAGTGACGATATATGTGTGAGCAGTGACGATATGTGTGCGCAGTGACGATATATTTGAGCAGTGACGATATATGTGAGCAGTGACGATATATGTGTGAGAGGTGACGATATATGTGTGAGCAGTGACAATATATATGTGTGAGCAGTGACGATGTGTGCGCAGTGACGATATATGTGTGAGCAGTGACGATATATGTGTGTGAGCAGTGTCGATATATGGGTGAGCAGTGACGATATATATATGAGCAGTGACGATATATGTGTGAGCAGTGATTATATATGTGTGAGCAGTGACGATATATTTGTGAGCAGTCACGATATATGTGTGAGCAGTGACGATATATGTGTGAGCAGTGACGATATATGTGTGAGCAGTGATAATATATATGTGTAGTAATCATATCTGTGAATTCTTATTTTAGCAGTAGTCATATATGTTGGCAGTGACAATATATGTGAGCAGTTACGATATGTTAGCAGTGTCAATATATACGAGCAGTGACGATATGTTTGAGCAGTAACTATAAATGTTATTAGTAATCCTATCTATGACGATAAATGTTAGCAGTAACCATATTTGCGAGCAGTGACGATATATGTTAACAGTTATAATATATGTGATCAGTGACAATATCTGTAAGCAGTGACGGTATTTGTTAGCAAGGTCAATATATGAGATCAGTGATAATATATCTGTGAACAGTGATAATATATGTGAACAGTTATGATATCGTTATTACATATCGCCACTTGTCACAGTTAAGGTATAATATATCGTCACTAAAGGCTGATATAAATTTATGTTCTCTGATAAGATCAAGTATTTATTGCTTATTTTATGATAAATGATATTCATTCGTGAGCATACCTCGCTGGAATGCTAAAAGGTCAGTCTGACCTAACCTCGGTCTCCTTATGTATGTTACATGTATTGAACAGAACATTAACTAGTGCGTATGAGTACAGTTAGGCAACTGTCGGAAAGTTTCGCATGTTATGTTTTAAATTGTAATAAATTTTATATTTTTTCTGCTTAAGAAATAGAGTAGTCCTAACCATTATGTTTTTCAATAAAGTATAGTTTTGGACTATTACTATGACCTATAACAGATATAGCACGAGACCGATTATGTCAAATGACCAACAAAAATATGGACAGTTTAACAGTTATAAATCTTTTCGTTACGTGACTTAACACCAAAATCAAGGTCACGTGTTATGACATTTTCATAAATTTACAAATATGCATGGATGTTGCTCAATTAAAGTTTTAAACATACACCCAGGGGCAAAAGAAACGATACCAAATAAAATACATTATAGGTCAAGCTACGATTGAAAGTTAAGGCTGAAATTGGGTTAATTTGTTTCTTCAAGGGCTAACTTAACTAAGTTTTTAATTTCAAAGCTATATCTGTTGACGCTTTTGAAATACAGGCCTTTCAAAAACACAATTTAAAAATCTCCTTAACTAGACGAGATAGGAAAGAGAAAATGGCCCATTTGTGTGTTTCTAAACCAACATACAGGCAACATGCGTGAACAAATTAACTTCTACCCGGGTTATTTATATTGATAACATCTTATATTTATAAGATTTTTACATTTCATATTTTTTTTTATTCCAATTTAAAAGATTATCACCAGAAATAACATTGAAAAGGCTGTTTTCTGACCCCTCGTGTATTTGAACAGTCACACAATTATAAATATCATACTTTGATGTTTGAAATTGTGAGTACTTCTTCACAACTGATTTGCCTATCACAAGGGTTCGTAGTCGCATTTCATTTACAACAGGATTTTGTTCTGTACTCTTTTGAAAAATTGGTATCGTTTCTTTTGCCCCTGAGTGTAAAAGTTTAGGTTTCTTCCATGGCATCATAAACCTCTAGTGACGTCACTCTATTGTTCTATTAGGTTCTACTTTTACCGGGTAAACCTCTATTGTCAGTTTGCCGGGCGTTCTCCGAGAATGCCCAGGGCTTACTCTAGAATCTATTTTGATTGGGAATTATACACGTTTTGAAATACTTTGATTAAAAGTCCTTCTTCGAATGAATACCACACACAAAATATCACATTTTTGACAAATCACAAATATAAGGTTTGCATGCCTGGTTTCGAACCATGCACCATTCGCTTACTAAACTGGCGCCTCCCAGAAGTAAATACAATGAAACAATAAAAGTACCCAACATCAAAATTATGTCTTTATTATATCTTTAATCGGTTCATAAGTAAGATCAAAAACTGGTCCTCGGCTTTGTTTGTGAAGTATGCCCTTGGCGTCGGGAAAGGGGGGAGGGCCTATCTGCCCTTCCCCTTTCCCTCCTCCGCGGACATACTTCACAAACAAAGCCTCTGACACGGTTTTGATCCATTACATACAACCTTCACCGACATCATCCATGTTAAATTCTTTACAATATTTCAGTTTAAATATGGTGATGATTCTTTTGGACGTCAATTCATGATCAAATGCGTGCATTTTAGCATTCGATACTGTATATCAAGCAAACGGCGTTATTCGGCAACATGCAAGTGACCATTAACAGCATTTCAAAACCGGTGTTATAGGGGCAGTAGCACATTTTTGATAATTTTATATCCGAATGTTTTCACTTGTATTTGTAAGTTAATGCTTAATGTATTATTTTGACAGTGTCAAAAATTTCATTACACAAGGCATAGTTAGAGGACAGAATATGAAGATTCACATAAAATCCATTAGCGGCCATTTTGTGTGAACACCTTTAATTCATTTTGCATAAGTAAAAAGAATCGCATGGCTAAACTTTACGTCATATATGTAAGTTATTAATGCTTGATATCACCTTATGTTCCCCCTAAAAACGTTCTTCTGTCCCTTTAAAATTCTGGCATTACATTGGGCGGACTCATCCTAGGTCTATGGCCACTTTAGGGTTAGAATATGACCGCATTTAAACTAAGCCAATGTATCTGATCCATATGCATGATGTAAATAAATCCGCAGAAAGCAATTACAGAACCATCCTGTCTTAGGGTACAAACTTGGGATGTAGCCAATCAAATCATTTTCTCACCACCTTCTCGATAAAAATTCAAAGAGAAAATGATTTGATTGGCTATAAACCAAGTCGGGCCGCGCAAGCGAATCTAGCTTCTGAGCCCAGGTTACAGATTAGTGGAGATAGCGTAACGTCCGTTCCCTGTGACAGGATGTTACAGAACCTTTTTTGACATCCTTAATCATGATTTTATTTCCCCAAAGCATTTAATTAGCTACTTATGTACGATAAGCGGGACCTGGCCCTATATCGTTTTTGCTTCTCAAAGAAGCAAAAGGCCTAGAAAGCCTATACCTGACGTGGAAACTCCTTTACTGATGAGGATTTTAATTCATAGATTTCGTGATACTGTGGGTCCTCGTTTTGTGAATATGTGACTACTTCTATAATAAATCAAATATAGTCTGATGAGCTTCAATAGCTCTGACTTAAAGCTATCTAAGCCGAAGGAACCAACAATAAAATTTACTTTTGAGAGAGGTATGTTTGAATTGTCTTATAACATTTAAAACTAAAACACGAGGTGCCTAGATTTATAAATGTCACGTTTGAGACATATGGTATGTTAAGTCTGGTGAGATTATACATTCAAGGTCAGCATATCGGATATTGCATTGGATATAAATTAAATATGAAATAAACTTGCAAATATTGTGAGTGTATGTATATAATACATAAGTGTACAACGTTGAAGTCATAGAATAGGCGGACCTACTGTGACAGTAATATTAACATAGATTAACGTGGATACAGTAAAGTGTATCTTTATGGCATTTTTCATTTTTCCCATTTCAGACAAGACCCACCTCAGGCAACTTTTAGGCGCCGCTAGGGAGTACATAAAGACGCCAAGATACACTACTGTAGGATATTTCTACAGGAACAAGCCAGAAGAATACTTCGAGGAAGTGCTAAGGAACAACAACGTCTTGCCAAAAATACTGAAGGACAACAGCGGGGACCAACGTTCTCCAATCAATGGCAGAATGTCAGGCGTATTCTTAGGAGTATCCCTTTTTTATGGGCGATTTCCAAGGGCTTCACCGTTTGGAGACACTCGTGTCCAGATTCCAATAGAGGCCGTGTTTGACGAAACGACAAACCTCTACTTCACGGATTTCTACTGCATTTCCTCGTCTTTTCACTATGTCACCCTCGTCTTGACTAAACGTTGGTCAAGGGAAGATAACTTTTGTAAGCAGCATCTTATCCAACTGGATGTAAGCGACAACCTGTTTCTTCGGATGCCTGACGGCTATGAGACATCTGTATATTCAACCATTGAGAAAACTGCTCTCATGGTAGAAGTTTTCTTCACAGAACCGATTAATCTTGGACGCACCGAGAGAACCCACGGAAGGGTTCGGTTCACAAAGACAGATGTTATTGGTAAGGGCACTAGTACTTGGGGTGGATTGCGCAAAAACGTTTATTGTGACATATGCAATCCACTGGACGTGCAATCTTTGCACTACAAGCACGCAACCTTCAGGAGGAATGTCTTTGCGTCAAGTTTTTCGGAAACAAATTCAAACTCTAATTCTTTCTCCTTTGTTAACAACAATCTGAGGAAACGTGGTCCAATCTTGGTTGCAAATGAACCGGCCCGTTATTCCGGTGAACCGACAGAAGACTCCAAAGTGGATACAGGAGAATCCAAAATGGATATTCTTGGGTACGTGTTCCTGTTCAGTCTTATTGGTGCCGTCATCGTCAACTGGTATATGAAAGGCAGAATATGGCCATGGTAACATTTAATAGGAATTTGCACTTTCCTCAGAACGTTTTAGTCGGCGTGTACATGATATAATGGTACCCTTATCTTGAACTGGGATGACATAATGTAACTGTTCTCCGCAACTTTGGTTTTCTACCAAGCGGATCGTGGTGTACTTAATCGGTGCTATTGGAGTTCAACAATGATACTCGACACTTTAATACGATGTATTGTTTATTTTGGGGTGTTTTCCTGAATAAAAATGGTTATGGATAAAAGTATGTTTTTATTGTTTATAATCGTTCGTCTTGCTAGGTGAAAGGCTGTCGATCATTAACAACCACCAAATCTTCTCACAATGGTGGTTACAACAGATCCGTCTACACTCAGGGGCAAAACAAACGATACCATATAAGATGCATGATAGGTTAATCTACGATTGATAGTTGCGGCTGAAACAGGGTTAATTCATGTATTCAAGAGCTAACTGAACTAAGTTTTTAATTTCAGAGCTATATATGTTAACACTTTTGAAATACAAGCCTTTCAAAAAACGCTGTTAAAAATCTCCTTAACTAGACGAGATAGGATAATGAAATTGGCTACAGCTAAAATGCGTGAATAAATTAACATTTACAAGGGTTATTTATATTGATACCATCTTAGATTTTATAGATTTTTAAATTTCATAATTATTTTATTCCAATTCCAAAGATTATGACCAAAAATAACATCGAAAAAGCTGTTTTTTGACCCCTCGTGTATTTGAACAGTCATACAATTATAAATATAATTTTTTGATGTTTGAAATTGTGAGTACTTCTTCACAACTGATGTGACTACCACAAAGGCTCGTAGTCGCATTACATTTTCAACAGGATTTTGTTTTGTACTCTTTTGAAAAGTTGGTATCGTTTCTTTTGCCCCTGAGTGTAGAGACAATGCCTCATATATGACAGAATCAGACCACAGTGGTGTAGTGGTTAGCCTGTTTGCCTAAGGTCCGGGTTCAACTCCCGGTTAGGACACAAATCATACATGGGTGTCATTCTGCAAGGTGCCTCACTTGTTTGGGGCACACCCACCAACGCTGCACTCAGCAAATTAAACGTTTTAGGAGTACTTGACAACATCATGTACCGACTTCAGAGGTTCACAATTTGAACACGTTCTGAGGGTGTAACATATAATTCTCAATGTACCGTATTTCCTCAAATAGACGAGGGGTCTCGAATAGAGGCAAGTGGTTAGATTGTTTAAAGTAAATACACGCCGGGTCTCGAATTAGTGCGGGGTTATAGGTGATTAATCAATGCTCCCGTAGTTGAATTGAAATGAAGTTTTCTCCCTTTACACCATCTATATACATTTATTTCCTACTAAAAATAAATAGACACCGGTCTCGAATACACGCCGGTGGTAAAGGGGATCTGATATTATAGACACCTGGGGCGTCTATTCGGGGAAATACGGTAAGTCATACGTTAGCTGGCAAAATAGGTGTGCTCAAAGTGTCACGGATAAATATTTCTGTTTGCATCATACGCGTACGGTAACACATTATATTAAATGAAATCTACCTACAGTTACCGATCATTACACATTCAACTAGATCGTGAAAGAAATGAATGAACAAACATAATTTGCTAGATAAAATATTGCCATTCACGATGTTTACGTTACTAATATTTTGTATTTAATATTTGTAAGGTGAATATTATACAATTATAAACTGGTGTTGAGGTCAATACCTGATTTTATAGACCCGAGGAAAACAATATTGGCCGAGGACGAAGTCCGAGGTCGATATTGTTTTCCTCGGGTCAATGAATACAGGTATTGACCGAATTAACCAGTCATAATTGTTTTATTATACCTCGGTTATAAAACCGAAAAGGAAATAGAAAACTACAAGTATGGTTCTCGACCAATCGGATCGCCGGAAAATTACGCTCACATAATTATTGAAAATATCGGGTGTTCATCCAACATTTGCAAAGCATATAACTGAACTGCTTAGACTTGGTGTATGGTTAAGGAAAAAGCTATGGCTTTGATTATGAAATTCATCATGTACGGCATTAAAAAAAGCTAACAATTCGGTTAAGGTAGGATACATAGATTCTTTGCATGTGCAAGAAATGCATATTATTACCAAGGTTAAGCAATCTAACAGAAGTCAGAAGACTGTGAATGAATCACAACCGTAGTAAGAATACATAGATAGACAACCTCAATTCACAAGACAGCTTGATAGACGTATTGTATTCTGTTGTTAAGATGTTTTTTGTAAAGACTCTCATGCCGAAGGGTTTATTTGACTAAACGTATTGTCTACCATCCGACTGTCACTACGTCCTTAAAATTTCCTCTTTTTGAACTACTGATGAACAGATTCAATGACTAATGGGTTTTACCAGATTTGGAGAGCTTCTAGCTTATCCATAATAACCTGTTGCCCCCTATTAAATGGTTTTCGAAGTCTTACGAAATACAAATTCATTTGCTTAAGTTGTCCTGAAATCACAAACCTGCAGAAGTTTGTTAACAATGTGCTTAAAATCTGAACAATGCTGTCACACATCAGGGGCGGATCCAGGATTTTGTTTTGGGGGGGTGGGGACATTGAATTATTAGTACTGACATTGGTAGACTGAGGCCGAACCGAGAGCGCGTAACGCTCGAGTTATGCTAGGGGGGTTTGGGGGCATGCGAATGTGAATTCTTAATTTTATTGTGTTAATGTTTTCCTGAATTTAAGTTCACTACACTTTTCTTGTAAATACAACTGTCAACATTTACTATATTTGGAATTCTCCCCCCCCCCCCCCCCCCCCCTCTGGATCCGCCACTGCACATTCTTCTATTAATGAATAAAGGAATTATCAGCTTCGAATTCAAATACTGTTGAATATATATTTATATTAACGCATGGACTGAGCAAAACAGTAAGATTTTACGTGCGCATCCTGCTGACAACGATCAAGCATGACGACATCCCTATTCTCTCCACACGCTTTTCCCGATTGCACATACCAAGTCATTTAACAATGCTGATAATTACAACACTTGAGGATCACAACCAACACAACCTTCACCAGGTACCCAGTTGTACGACTGAGTGAACAGAAACACCCTTGAAAATAGTCTAGACCCCATGATAATAGAGACCCCATGATCGCATTAAACGCTTAGTATTTGTTAATTAACGAAGAGTCCAATTGGTTTAATTGCCCCCCCCCCCCCCAGACTTGTGTATTTCTTACGAAAAGTACATTACATTAGAATTTAATAAAAGTTCGTTTGAATTTTAAAATGTTTTTTTTTTTGTTTAGCTACATTTGATCTTTTATGTCCAACGAAATAGGCTGTGGCTAAACAAAAGTTAAAAATAGACACAACGCATAAACATACACATGACGCAAGCAGAAGCCAAAGATAACATTTGAGTTAAAAGTAGACATGATGCAAATGATAAATCACACCATCTATAAAAGGTGAGACTGAGAGTAACCGGTCAGAGAGGGACCATCAGAGGACCAGTAAAGGTATGTAGGCTACTATTGGGAATTCAAGGGACATATAGACTCACTCAGTCATTATTTTCATGTAGTAAGCTTGTCCCCTGTGATAATACCTAAGTTCTTTACGAATGTAAATGGAATATATTCATATTCGCAGTCAGATGAATCAATCAACTGATTAAAGGGGCAGTAGCACGTTTTTTGATAATTTTATATTTCAAAATTTTCACTGATAATTGTATGAAGTATGAAGATTCACATAAAATCCATTGGCGGCCATTTTATGTGAACACCTTTAATTCATTTTGTGTGAGTAAAAGGAATCGCATGGTTAAACTTTACATTATATTTTTGAATTATTACTGCTCCATTTGGTTTGAATACATTGTCTTTCAATTGGAACCATTAATTTTTATTTTCCTGACATCACCTCATATTTCCCCTAAAAACGTGCTACTGCCCCTTTAAGGAGGTTGGATACCTTTGTTACTGCACATCCGCAACAGTCAGATTGTGCTATTTTAAAGTTTATGCTGTTTTGTTTATTTTTCACTGAAAGTGTGAGATAAAAAAATTGAAAAATTAAATAATGATTTAGTTTAATAAAAAACAATGACTATGTTATATTAGTGAACATAAGTATCTGTTTTATGATAAAATTTATTTCACTAATTAACCCTAAGTACTAATGAAAATTTAAAAAAAGGGTAATGTTGACAATGAAGAGTTATCTCCCCTGAATGTTAATTTTTATTGATGTGGCTAAATTGAATGTGAATATCTCTGTTATCCCCTGGTGACATATTGTTTTTTCTTTTTAATCTTATTCTAGTGTGTATTAACCTATAAAATATATAATTTTCAAAAAAATCTTAATACGAAAAATCCTTTTTTTTCATAAAAGAATACTTTATTACAAAAATAATCATACAAAAAAAAGAGGTTATTTGTATGAATTTACTTCATATTATTTTCAAGTTCCTTTTTTTCTGACTTAGTTTATTTCCATACTGCAATGACTAATAGAAAAACATTTAAATAACAATTATATTCAAAAGTTATCTTGAAAAGGAGTTTTTAAATTATTGTATTTTCATCATTGGGTGCCCTAACGGATGGGCCCTTTTTCGAACAAAAACTGTGGTGACATGGTATTTTTATGACACAATTTGATTCAAGACATATTTTTCAACAAAATAAGACCAAATTTAGCAATTTCTTAATACCTCGATATTTTGTATCCAACCTCCTTAAGGGCAAAACGTAAATACATGATTAACTTTCCCCAGCTTGATTGGGCAAAGGGGACAAACAATTCCTAAGTCATCAAAATGATCAAAGATGACAGTAATATCCTTAATACAAATGACAAAATGAAAGAAGTTTTGAACGAGTCTATAATTGTAATTGCTGAGAGAACAAACACACCATTGGTAGCATTTAGAAATGAATAAACTTGTCTTAGACCCAGCATTCTCTCCCCACAGAGGCAACTCAGTCATACCTGAATTAGCCTCTGTTCCATTACGCCTAGATCCTAGGGTTCCGGTAGATTGCCCTAGCGGGAAAAAGTTGTTACTTAAAATATCTCCCTTATTTGCAGCCAATGGTAACAACTTTTAGATATCCATGACTTGGGGAGTTCTTAACGGTCGGATAGGGACATTGAAAATATTATGTCTTTATGTTTATTTTTCATTAACATTGTGAGAGGGAAACTATTTGAAAATCAGGTATGGATAGGGTTTTTTCATATAGATAGAAACTTTTTTTATAATTGTGTAAATTATTATTTGTTTTATGATAGATTTTATTATACTGATCAACCAAATAATAAGAGAAGGTAAAATGCGATGGTTTGTAATATGAATAATTACCTCCCCTGGATGTTAAATTTCAACGAAAGCTTTGACGAACAACACGGAGATGGACGAGGTTTTGCGAATGACCACTTTTGAAACGGCGTCGCTGATTGCACAACTTACTTCGATTGCCTCCAATCATATTTCTACCTTTCTATCCCGTGTATTAGCCGTAATAGAACAGAGGCTAATTCAGGTATGACTGAGTTGCCTCTGTGTGGAGAGAATGTAGACCCAGATGTAAACCTTGACTTAAACTCAGATGTAAACCATGTCTTAGACCCAGATGTAAACCTTGACTTGAACTCAGATGTAAACCATGTCTTAGACCCAGATGTATACCTTGACTTAAACTCAGATGTAAACCATGTCTTAGACCCAGATGTAAACCTTGACTTAAACCCAGATGTAAACCATGACTTAAACCCAGATGTAAACCTTGACTTAAACTCAGATGTAAACCATGTCTTAGACCCAGATGTAAACCTTGACTTAAACCCAAATGTAAACCATGTCTTAGACCCAGATGTAAACCTTGACTTAAACTCAGATGTAAACCATGTCTTAGACCCAGATGTAAACCTTGACTTAAACCCAGATGTAAACCTTGACTTAAACCCAAATGTAAACCTTGTAAACCTTGACTTAAACTCAAATGTAAACCTTGTAAACCTTGACTTAAACCCAAATGTAAACCTTGACTTAAACCCAGATGTAAAGTTTGACTTAGACCCAGATGTAAACCTTGTTTTAGACCCAGATGTAAACCTTGTTTTAGACCCAGATGTACAGATGTATAGATGGCTACACAGATTGAACTATGTTCATTTTTGGAAGAAACATTCGAGATTTTAGCAGGGTAGGCAAAGTTTAACACACTGACGAAACAAAAAAAAGATGCGATGTTTTGTTAAGGTGTCCACTTTGCCCAGACTTCCTCTACATGAAGAATTTGTAAACCATGGATTATAATTGACCATGTGGGCAGTATCAGACAGACAGATTTTATTCAGTAATGTAATTATGCAAACTTATTCTAAATTTACAAAGAGCTCGTCTGAGAGATCTATCCTGCAAAGATACAATATATTTTTCAACGCTTAACAAAGATTTAACATTGGCATAGTGTGATAAATAATTTGAGGCAGACAATTTTGCAAACCAATTCTGTGACGCAATATCTTTTAGTCTTTCCTGAAATTGATACATAAATATTTTTACATCACCAACATTTTGCCAGACCAAAACATAGGAAAAACCATTTGTAGTTAAACATTTTCTAACATCAGACGCCCAACTTTGTTTACCTTGCTCATCTAGTCTTTTAAGGAAATAATAACATTGTTTGGCATATCTGTAATCTTCCATACATAATAATTTAAACCAATATTTTATAGCTCTCATTTGGCTCTGTACAAACATACAATGGCGTCCACTTTCGCCTAAAATAGCTATGTTTGAGGCATATTTACTTACACCTAGAACATTTTTAAAGTATAAAGTGTGCACTCTTTCAATACAAGAAAAATATTTAAGACCCCAGATCTCTGCACCATATAAGAGTATTGGGCTAATTTTACAATCAAATATTTTACAAGCTGCTGATAATGATAAGAAAGAGTTTTTTTGAAATAATCAATAAACAGGAAAACATGCCTTTACAGCCTGCGCTACAAGGTTATCACATGATTTTGTCCCGATCAATCTAGACGAAAATATCACGCCCAAATATTAATAATATGAAACTGTCTTTAATAAAGAACCATTATAATACCACTTTTCAAAACGATTTAAAATACCACCATTTCTGAACACTACAATTTCTATCTTTTTAAAGTTAATCTGAAAGGCAGTATCTTAGAATTATCGAAGGGGGTTTAAGGGGCAGTTGGACGAGTTTCAGCTTTCTAGAGAAGAAGATGGAAATAGGTTTTAAGGGCTTGGTCCTTGTAGTCCTAATTAGGGGTTACAGGGTGACGAAAGCTATAAATTATGATTTTCATTAGTCAAGGATCTGTACACAAAGTTTCATCTTCTAGAGGCCTTATGCTTCTGGAGAAGAAGTCGAGAATGCACAAAGTTTACGGACGGACCGATGGACTGGCACACGGACGCCGGACACCATGCCATGTTATAATCCCATCCGGGACTTTCTGGCCTGATGAGCTAACTTTGGAAACCTGAAACGACGCACGTTCACAAATGTTCATAAATTATTCGTATTAATGTCCATTTAATTTGTAGAATGGAAATTATTCATTTATATCCATTATCTTACCCTATCCTTCGATTTGTTTGATTACATTCTTACGATATCATTGTTCAAATTCTGGAGTCTGTAGATCTTTTTATATTTTGTTCATTTCTATTAAGTTAATTGCTTCGTACATAAAATGACTCCAGAATGTTAGTAAATTATATATTTCTAAATCTCGGAGTTGGTGGACAAACTAATTCTTATTTTTTTTATATTTGAATATAAGATTTTGTTACTTAAATAACAGTCCCAACTATTGTCACTAAGGATGGGCTGCTATTTAAGTGACGAAATCTAATACATCCATCTACCATTTTACATTTCTATAGTTTTTTTAACATAATGTTGGTCATTGTAGATGTGTGCAAAAGCCGCAAAAGGAACAGGATTCGGCAACTACCGCCCAAGCAGAGCCAGGCCAAGAATGGGTACAGGAGGGACATACCTCATAAAGAAAGGCAAGAAAGCGTATGTAGGCAGGAGCAAGAATGATATCCGAGGCCGATTGAATGCTCACTTCAGAGGAAATGACGGGCAAGCTATTGGAAGATATCTCCGTCGTCTTCCAAAGAAAGAACTGAAAAAAGTAAAGGTGGCTTGGAAACGCGGGCCTCAAAAAGAAAAATCAACCATTCTGAAACTCAAGAAAATTCACAAAATGTTGAACAAAACGAAAGGATCAAGTAGACGATGAGAGGATCTATTGCAACAGCTGTCTGTCCGTCTGAATGTTAAGTGAGGGGCTGTCTGTCCGTCTGAATGTAAAGTGAGGGGCTGTCTGTCCGTCTGAATGTTAAGTGAGGGGCTGTCTGTCCGTCTGAATGTTAAGTGAGGGGCTGTCTGTCCGTCTGAATGTTAAGTGAGGGGCTGTCTGTCCGTCTGAATGTTAAGTGAGGGGCTGTCTGTCCGTCTGAATGTTAAGTGAGGGGCTGTCTGTCCGTCTGAATGTTAAGTGAGGTGCTGTCTGTCCGTCTGAATGTTAAGTGAGGGGCTGTCTGTCCGTCTGAATGTTAAGTGAGGGGCTGTCTGTCCGTCTGAATGTTAAGTGAGGGGCTGTCTGTCCGTCTGAATGTTAAGTGGCCGGCTGACTGTCCACCTAAATGTTTAGTGACCAGCCCGACTGTCCGCCTGATTGTGAAGTGACCGTCTGACTGTGCGCAGGAATGTTAAGTGACCGGCTGACTGTCCGCCTAAATGTTTAGTGACCAGCCCGACTGTCCAAATGAATTTTAAATGACCGGCTGACTGTCCGCCCGATTGTGAAGTGACCGTCTGACTGTGCGCCCGATTGTGAAGTGACCGTCTGACTGTCCGCCTGATTGTGAAGTGACCGTCTGACTGTCCCCCTGAATGTGAAGTGACCAGCTGAATGTCCGCCTGAATGTGAAGTAACCGGCTGGCTGTCCGCCTGAATGTAAAGTTACCCACTGACTATCTGTGTGAATGTTAAGTGACCGGCTGACTGTCCGCCTGATTGTGAAGTGACCGGCTGACAGTTTGCCTGAAATTGAAGTGACTGGCTGACTGTCCGTCTGAATGTGTAGTGATAGTCTGACTGTCCGCCTGTATGTTAAGTGATCGACTGACTGTCCGCCTAAGGTTAAGTGATCGCCTTACTGTCGGCCTGAATGTGAAGTGATCTGCTGACTGTGTGAAATGAAATCATCATTTATAAAATAATATCAATCTAAGTAATCAACATTCCATAATTCTTTTAAAAATATATATTTGATCTATACACAAACTTTATCAATTAAATTATCAGAGGTGACCGTCGGTCCAAATCTTTTTACGATGAAGAAATCGACAAAGAGATAACCAATTAATAAATATTACATCAACATTAATTAAAAGATGTCTTTTTGGCTAATGAACTTTTAAACCTTTCATTTGAAGGAAGGGATTATCTCAAAGTTAACATGCATGTAAATAAAACAATTCTATAGAATTTTGATCCTGTATTGTGTGTTTTAACATAAGGTTTAATAAAATGATTCTATGTATGTATGAATCACAAAGTTGCCTTCTTGTTTGTGTAACGTAAACCTCCGTACAAAGCAGAGAAACGTCTAGTTAAATCAAACCCCATCACAAGGCAGTCGATCCAGTCCTGATAAAATTCAATCTCATTTGTATTTCATATTTGGTGTGTGCCAGCTCTCTAGAGGATGGCAGCTGGGATTGAAAGTAAACTATTGAATATCATCGGGGTTGATGCTTATCACAAACCAAGAAATATTTTTCAGCTGAAAGACTAGTCAGTGGTGGAAACAGGAGCAAGATAAGTTTCGCAGAGAAAATTGTTCACCATGGACATCAAAAATATAAATTGTTATTCTTCATGATCCTTCATGAACAAAATAATTTGTATTTAACATGTCCATGCTTCGATGTATTTTCTAGGTCGAGGAAGAAGCGTTTCATTTCCCATGTCAACATCTTGCAAAAAACGCTTGATGCTTGGGTTCGACGGGCGGAAACAAGGAACAAATCTTCAAAGATCTTTTACGCAGCGATAGGGTGATAAAACGTTTTGGTTAATATGTTTCTATTTGTTTCAACAATTTCTTGTATCATTTACAGAAATCATCCGCGTCATTGCATCACGTTTGTCTATAAAGACCAAAAGTATTGTTAGGCCTTACTAAATATGTGCAGCATACAATGAAATGACAGTGTTTTGACCTAAATGTCTCAAATTTTACAGTAATACAATGCCTTCGTAGTTGATTATTATTTGCAATGTAATTTTAAAATGTTGTGTTAAATGGGTTCAATGATTAACATACACCTTTCTACAAATCCTTGAATGATTTTAAACAATAACAAACCACAATACGGTCAGGCATGAACCTTAACCCTCTTCAATTCATTCTCCAATGGGACCCATTTCAAGTTTGAAGCTCCATCGTTGAAGTTTTTGTAGGCAGATTTTATCCTATCCTTACTTATCATATCATTTTTCTTTTGAAGCAGTGTATGATTATGAACCTTTTCAGGGTTGGATGACAGATACGAAAGGTAGTTGTGAAGTCGGATTCACTAGTACTTTCCTTGTAAGTGGCAACGAGAAGATCATTTAATTTTTCACCTTTGGTTTTTGGTCTTTTAACACGGCGACAAATTCGGATAGATATGAAACACAGAAACACTGAAAAAGTACTGCATAAATCAAACACAGCCAATCATAGCCAGCCGCCTGCTTAACATTATTCGCGTATAAAATTGGTAGCTCAAGTGGTGAAGACGCTGCTTGTCAACAGGAGATGGTGGTCTGCGTTCGAATCACACTCAAGTATTGAATTTTAATTTGTTCAAAATTTACTAGTCCATTTGTTTGTTTCGGGAATGTCTATTTTTAATGCCAAGTAAGGCGTATTTAATAACATGTCTCCAGGATAATCTATATAATGTCCTTAGGATATTGGAATTGCCTCTCATCTGGTAGTTTTTACCCGAATCCATGCTTTTACCCCTAATATGGATCAGTAACTTGACATAACAAGATTATCGTTTATCGTATCTTTTTGATAAAAGTAAGTATGTTCACTCCTTTGAAATCCCCCTTATGAAAAAAAAAAATGACATGTTTTCTCATTTATTTCTCATTTGTGTACACAAAAGATCCTGAATTGGACATCTAGACATTTCAACATACAAGGGCATCATCATGAAAAAGGAATCATCACTCATCATACTAATTTTAGGACGTATATGAGTTTTCTGAACATTTGAACTATATTATTTCTCAACACATGTTTTAGATGATGAATATCTCATTATGTCAGTTTCTAAGTGCATTGCAACAGTTCACGTTCTGAAGTATATGAACATGATACTAACAATGTAATACAACTGAACAGAACAGGTTTCTTCACTTGTATATCTAGAATTTCTTTAAGACAAAACTATGCCTAGCTGAAAACATTCAATACATTGCGTAACAATATAAATATATATATATGATATGTATTATATAGAAAATCTCATCCCCTTTAACACCCTCGGATATTTGTAAATTTTATCAACCCGTGTTGATATGTTTGACATCAGACACATGGGTGAGATTCAATTTATTATAAATAATCATTTTTTCAGCAGTTTAATGAAAAATGAACATCTATGAACACAATACTATCATTTGGCTCTCTGTGCTGTGATGTAGCATTGTGACAAAATCGTGTTTATGACGTCATAAAGTTTTAAAAATCTACTGTCAAAACGATAGCTCCAAGGAGAAATCGCTTGATCTCATACAAGCAATATGTCCTGTGGAATCCAGTTTTGAATTATATATATATCACCTATATCTGCATTTGGGTTTTTAATATTTAGAAGGGTTATTAGTTTATAATTCGCAAATTGAAAGGGACATATGGTATCTGACACATCTTGTAAATCAAATTTACTGTATAATTATCTACATGTAAATAATCAATCCTGACAACACTCACTGATAGAACATAATTACTCTATAAATGCTTTCTCACTTTGGCTGAGAAATGAAATAAAAGGATTTGGGTAAGAAAATAACAAACTTGAACAACAGCATATCGTCACTAGATAATAGTCAAATATTTAACGACTGTTTGTGTGTCCTTAACCCTGTTTTACCGTTCTCACAATGTAGTACTAAATGAAGAAAGTTCGGATCAATCCTTTTACGAGGATGAAATACACTATTTACAAAGTATTTCTGCAGTTTTCTCCAAAACATGATCGATGGCGATCCTCAAAGACATACTCCAACCCCCTTTGGTTCTTGAGTACATTATGGGATATTTTTGTATCAGTGATTTCATTGGTACATTTAGTCTACAGTTTCTGTTAAACCACACCTTTATCATGGTTGACAGTTATCACAATGGGCATGCCTTTCTTTATTGGTATTAATAACGTGGTGCCAGAGCTGGTGTTTGACGTTTGTTCATAATGTTAACATCAGCACCAGATGTAGTAAGTAAATGTATCATCTCCTTGTGTTCGTCTATGTTCGAATACAGAAAGTGAAGTGGGGTGTTGCCATCACGGTCTTGACCGTTGACATTAGCTCCATATCCTATCAACTCTTTGATGACAGCGAGAGTATTCCCGTATTGTATAGGTAGTGCTAGATGAAGTGGTGTTTGTCCTTTCATGTTTGTGAGCTTAGGGTTGACTCCTGCTTGAAGCAGCAGTGGAATGATGGGCCATTGGTGACTTCTTGCTGCATAATGGAGTAGAGTGTTATCATCTTCATCTCTCACATTTACATCTGCTTTTTCTTTAATAAGGATGGCAGCTATTTCCTCCTGCTCAGGTAGATATCTTGCTGAGAACATGGGTGAAGATGATAGCATATGCTGAAGTAGTGAAAGGTTTTTATTGTCAACGGCATTAACGTCTGCCCCAGCTTTGATCAGCAGGGAAACACATTCTGCATATTTTCCTATTAGGACTGGAGTTTCTTCATTCAAGGACCTGTGATTTACATCGGCACCGGCGTCAATTAATAATCTATCCCATTCACTCGATCTAACTTGCGATGCATAGAAAAGAGGCGTTTGCTTGGACGCATTTTGCACATCTATATCTATCCTTGCCTGTATCAATGCACGTATTCCTTCTGTGAAGCCCTTAGATGCGGCAGCGTGAGTAACCGTATTCCATTGATTGGTTTTGACACTTAGATCTGGATTAAATCTTAGGAGAAGGTTGAAACATTCTTCGGTGGAGGCCAGATGGAGACTTGTATTACCGGAGGAATCCTTAGCATTGACGCATGCACCATTCTCCAGAAGGACTTTGGCAATCTCGGTAAAACCAGACATGCATGCTGTATGAAGAGGCTCTTCGTTCTGATCTTTAACAGAGACACCTTCTTTAATGAGCCATTCAACCATTTTCACATTGCCTGATTTGACAGCCGCTGTTAAAACAGCATGTGTGGTAGGAGCACTGGAGCTCTTTGACACAAGTAATTCAACCAATTGTATATTACCGGTAAAACATGCTGCCGCAAATTCGTTTTCTTGAATATTAGCCCCTGCATTGATTAAATTCTTGACATTTCTCTTATTGTTAAGCCTACACGCATGTAGTAGAGGAGTTGATCCATATCCACCAATATTAACGTCAGCTCCATTTTCTAGTAATATCTTAACAATGTTTTCGTGGTTTTGTTCACAAGCATGTAGAAGAGCAGTATAACAGAAATCTTTCTTAAAATCAATCGTAGCACCTTTTTCTACCAAAATCTGAACAATAGTTTCATAGTTATCCTTACAAGCAGACATCAGTGGAGTGTTTCCAGAACGATCCATGATATCAACCCAAGCTCCATTTTCTATTAACATCTTAACAATGTTTCCATTGTTTTCTCTACAACCATATACTAGAGGGGTTGTTCCAGTCTTATCCACGAAATTAACATATGCTCCTCTTTTGATCAAAATCTGAACAATTTTCTCATGACCACCTCTACAGGCATAGATCAGAGGTGTGGATCTGCCTCGATCCTTGCAATTGACATCTGCCCCTTTCTCGATCGCTTGTTCAACTGTCTCATCCAGTCCATTCTTAGCAAGTACATGTAGGAGAGTTCGCCCTAAAGAGTCTCGAGTGAAAAGGTCGGGATTTAATGACATGATTTTTTCTACAAATAATTTGTTTCTCCCGAGTGCTGCCATCATTGCAGCATTTTCACCATTTTGACTAGAAGTCATTAAAGCATTGACATTTAGAATTCCTTTCTGTTCCATGTAGCAAAGAACATCAGTAGCTGCAAACATACACACTCCATAAACGATTTTCTCAATTTCCCCTTTACTGACATTATGTTTTTTCTCCACATACTTCAGTAATTCAGGTGACCCATTGCTTGATAACAAAGTCAAAAAGCTTTGTCTTACTGTCTTGTCTTGCATTTTCAAAAGCTTTTGTAAGTCTACAGTGACTAGTGACATAGTTTTTGCAACAAATTCAGTATCAGTGAAAGCCTGGTGGCAGAGCGAATGTGAAAATCTTCCATCTGATATTTCTCGAGCAAATCGCTCTGCTAGTTCTGGTATGTAATCTCTAGGTATTCGAACAACTAGGTGAGACACAGTTTCTGAATCATTTTCTTTTCCAAGCCGAATGCGTTCATGAATAAAATCCATTTCGCAATGTTTTATGACAAAAGATGTCGCCACGTTACACATGTTATAAGCAACACTGTCATAAACTGATGGGTGGTCAAACCTGAAGTAATCATCTTCTTTCCTGAGGTATGTCCCAAGGAGATCTGTAGCAACGTGAACCATATTTTTATCATCGAATTCTTCCATTTCATGACTTGAAAGTTTGCCTCCATGGTTTAGCATCTCTTTGAAGAGGTTACATTTTTCACTGTTGCGAATAAATTGTTGAATAGTTTGATTTAAGAATTCAAGAGGTTTTTCAAAGAACACAAGAGGTGATAAGTCAGGTTGCTGCTTGCGTAAGGTCACAAACAATTTGCAGACGTGAGGGAATCCATGAGCAATCGGAAGTTTACATATTTTCTCTATAGTGGCTTTGTCAAGTTCAATTCGACTTGAAGCTGAAATTGCTCTCCATATGCTCATCTTCTCCTCAAAGTCTCTTTGGCCTGGGTTGGACAAATTGACGACATACTTTTCCTGTGTGAAGAAATCAGCAACCTTTCCCAAGTCACTCACACAGACATTCAGAACATATTGGCGCCCGACTAATATAACAGTAACGTCCTGTTTTCCAACATGAACCTTTTCGACTGAGGACTCTTCGTCTGACGACTCTTTATCTGACGACTCTTTGTCTGACGGCTCTCCATCATCTTCTGTGTTATATTGTTGATCCTCCAGAGTCTTTAAAAGAATTGGTTTCCATTTTGACCACGCGGTTTTGTCGAATTCCAAGTTTCCGAAAACATCATCCAACATGATGACAGGATGGTCAAGACAGGATGTGACCACAGTTGAGAACTCTTCAGGAGTAGTTACATCAAATATCTTTCGACCTGCCTTGTGAAGTTCCTTGAGTGCCATGTGTGCAGTTGTAGTCTTACCTTCACCTGGACAACCCTTTATGGTGACCCAAGATATTCCTTTGTTTATTTTATCCATCACCTGTTTGAGAGATGCTGTTTCAACGATCCCTTTCGTCCATTTGTCCAACTTTTTAATTGTCCTCTCTGAAATAAACATGGTAAGATTAGATGTCAACATCCATTACTTATGATATAATATAATCACCAGAAAATCAATAATTGTTTAAAGTCTGCCAGATTTTGTATTTTTTGACAAAAGGTAAAATTTAAGATAGTGTTCTTTTTTCTAGAAATACTATATTTACGTCTGCTTAGTTATGATTCTAAACAGTTTATGTACTTACGCAATAAACTGTCATATGCTGGTGGCGAGGTTGATACATTTTGTGTACCTCCTAATGTCATGTTGGCGGACCCTTTCATTGTAACATTTTGTTGAACGTTCATGTGAATTAAATTCTGTTGAACAACTGAAAATAGAAAAATATAAGGTATCAATTTCTTGTCAAATATATGATCAATCGTGTATAACTTGATTATATATACAGTCAGCTCTCGTTAATCCGACACTCGTTAATCCGACAATCACGTTAATCTGACAAAAAATGAGGGAACCATTTAAAACAACCATGATGGTCGGATTAACGAGAGCTGACTGTACCCCTGTAGGCAAACAGGTGCCATGTAAACCCAGCCTCGATAATATTAAATATAGGAAATTAGCGAGTATTATTGAGGCATTATTGATTCTTGAACATCTCAAAATAAATGATGTAAAACCTATTTGGAACTCTAAAAAGGCATTTTCTGATTTCATCTCGTGACCTTATAGATTAACACTTAATGATCACTTTTCATTTGGAATCACAAATTGTAAAGATTAAATGTGTTAATTGTTTAATTCATGTTTGAAATACCATGCTAAAGTCGTGATCTTACTGTAGTCTTCACATGTGTTGGATAGTGGCAGAAACCTATTTTTAAGCTACTCCATAGCTGATTCAAAGCCATTGAGGCCTTCATAGCACAACAACGTTTCAAGTTAGTGACTATAAACGAATATTAATATTTATGATATAACTCGTGACCTAGATCATTGACCTTGAATGTAAAACCCTTCCCTTAAATGACAAATTCCAAAATGTTGCCATGGAATGCAAAAAATATATAATTGAAAAGAAGTTGAAACCCCCACAAAGCACATCTACTTGATATGGAAAGGATGTATACCAAATGGTCAAGTAGTTTCAGAGTATGCTCCGGAAACGAAATGGGAACGCCATCAATGGCGCGGCCTTGGACGCGGATGGGAACTCTGCCAAAACCAATATGTCTCCTGACCCATTGGGGGAAGACATAATAATCCCCAAAAGGTGTAAAAGGTAATACATGTTTATGGGTTCTGAATAGCTTAATTGGATAAAGTTATACCTTAATTTTGTATACATGGCAATAACTCATATTTCATAACCTTGACCTTTGACATTCAAGGTCTCAATTTCAATGAAACTTTTTAATTCAGTATAACACGTAATGAATATAATTGTTAATAGTTGAAATAAAGTATTTTCGCTAAAACATGCTAAATGTTAGTCGCGAGCTTACTGTGACGTTGACCGTTGAACATTTTGTTACTGCTCTAAAGTTGATATATTTAACTGTAGCCGTTTTACAAATTTATTTTGGAGTAGTAGAATTTAAGATTGACAGAGTGACGTCCCTTCGCTCAGTGCGGACGGGCAGCGGAAACTGCATACAAACAGAAAGCAGCCCGAAAATAACTGACAAGGCGGCACTTTGGAAATTGGTAGTACAAGGGAAAAATGGATGAATAACTTCTTTATTTTCATTAAAAGCAAGTTTCGAAATTTGAAATGTTTTCAAGCTTGAAAAAGGAAAACATAAATCGCAACAACGCTATTGTGAAAATAAAGAGTCATACTTTCCTATAGTTTTTTTATATGATATTAAGTATATCGGTGGATAGGAAATTGATTACATTTTTTAATTTGAACTTTCATTTAAAAGTAAACACTTAATTCCTTAAAATTTTTGGTTAAGTTTTACAGAAAAAGCAGACAACATTTACGATATTCAGGTTAATTCATTAACATCAGAATCTTAATTTGCTGAACGGCATTCGACCTCTAGTATTTTGCCTATCATTCTTACAGGCCGACAGTTGATATTGATAAAACAATTTGATAATAATATGTCCTCTTGACAATTATGCTTAAAATATGAACATTTTATGAAACCTAACACTTAAAACAATAAAATAGAAAATACCAGGTTAAACACAGATAACAGAGTTAATTTGTGAGACATCTAACGTCATTCATGGACCATCATTTTCTACACACCGAAATCACCAATTTGAACATAAGACTGACCTTTTTTAAAATTTAATACTTTGAAATATCTTAACTGCAGTTAATGAACCGTCAATGCGCAAATCCCGCAGCTTTGCAAATAACACTGACTGGCTGTCACAAAATGGCTGCGCTCATAAAAAATGCCGTTGAGAGGTCTTTGTTACTATATCGAGTTATTATCACTGAATCCAACTTTTTCTGTTCGATTGGACACTACTTTAATTACTCTAAAGGGGCAGTAGCATGTTTTTTGAAAATTTTATTATTTCAATTGTTCACTGATAATTGTACGTTAATGCTTAATGTATTGTTTTGATAGTGTCCAACATCTCATTACACAAACCAATCATCCATAGATAGAGAACAAATCATAAAGATTCACATAAAGTCCATTGGCGGCCAATGTGAACACCTTTAAAATAATTTTTATGATCAGGGTACAGACATTGTAATATTCGGGGACTTAAATGCTCGAACTGCATCTCAGGATGATTTCATCATTGAAGACCAAAGTGATAAACACTTCATTGATTTAGGAAAACTTTACACTATTGACGGGTTTTCAGACCCCAGAAGCTCACAGGATGAGAAAGTAAACAAATATGGATTATTATTATTAAGATTGTGTAAACAACTTGAATTGCATATTGTTAATGGTAGAAAAGCTGGAGATTCATGTGGTTCATTCACGTACATAGGTCCAAATGGTACAAGTTTAGTTGATTACTTTTTAGTGTCGACAGATTGTTTTGACAAAGTGGTTAATCTATTTGTACATAGTAGAACAGAGTCTGACCATTTACCGGTTTCTTGCCAGATCACGCTTAATTTACATCCTAATGTAAGTGGTTCAACAAGTATGTCGAGTACCTATCCCATAATGAAGTATAATTGGTCGGACAAAGGCAAAAATGATTATTTTGAGAACTATGCTTCAGAACAAGTATCAGAAATTGTAGAAAAATTCCTAGAATGTATAGATGTTAATGTTAATGAGTCTGCAAACCTTTTAGTTAAGATCATACAATTATCTGGGGCGCATTTACAAAAACATTGTAAGCACCCTAAAAATGGAAATGTCAATGAACAACCCAAGTGGTTTGACAAAGAATGTTTCTTGTTGAAAAATATAAAATATGCTAAGTTGTACCTTCTCAGAAGAAATAATTGTAAAGAAAATCTTGATGCATTTCTCCATAGCAAAAGAAAGTTTAGACAGACATGTAAAGATAAAAAAAGTGCCTATGAAAGAGATGTAACCAACCAAGTAAATTTGAATTTCAGCGATTGTAAATCCTTCTGGCAATCGGTAAAATCTCTGTTAAAAGTAAAACATAAAGTTAATAATATCCTACCAGAAGTTTGGTACCAGTATTTTAAAGAACTGCTAAATCCTGAAACTGAAACTAGTAATTTTGATGAAAATGTAGCACAATTTATTAAGGATCACGACCATATGAATTGTGCAGACTGTAACAGTTCCAACATGTTGTCTGAAGACATAACTGATAATGAGAGTATTAGTGCCATTGATTCCTTAAAGCAAAATAAGGCGCCAGGTATTGATGGAATTCCGTCTGAATTTTACAAAAATTCTCCTCATCTTATTACTTACATACAGTTTCTATTTAATTCTATATTAGAAAGTGGAGTGTTTCCTGATTCTTGGAATGTAGGAATGATTCTTCCGTTATACAAGAAAGGGAATTTATCTGATCCAAATAATTACAGGGGTATATCACTCCTAAATGTCTTGGGTAAAGTGTTTACATGTGTTATAGAACGTAGACTGAGAGCTTGGATAGAAGTCAATTATATTCTTTCAGAAGCACAAGCGGGTTTTCGGCAAGACTATTCTACCACGGATAACATTTTTGTACTTCAGTCATTGGCACAAAAATATCTTAGAAAACCTAAACACCGTTTCTACGCTGCATTTATTGACTTTCGCAAGGCATTTGATTCTGTTGATAGAAATAAATTACTTTATCAGCTACTCCAGCATGGAATTCATGGTAGACTTTATCATATCTTGTCAAGTATGTATAATAAGGTCTGTGCTTGTGTTAAATTTGGCGATTTTGTCACCGATATTTTTCAGACATCCACTGGAGTTAGACAAGGCTGTATGCTAAGTCCTCTTTTGTTTATATTTTTCATAAATCAGTTGGCTGTTGATTTTCAGAATGACGATTCAAGAGGCATTTTTGTAAATGATGTAGTAGAAGTAATAAAACTGTTCCTTTTTGCTGATGATATTGTATTAGTTGCAGATTCTGTGGCTGATCTGCAGAAAAAGTTGAATGTTTTAGAATTATTTTGTAATAAATGGGGATTAGTTGTAAATATGGAGAAGTCTAATATAATTGTTTTTCGTAATGGTGGGAAACTTAAGAATGTTGAAAAGTGGTATTATAAGGGCCAGGAAGTGAAAACAGTTTCTTATTATAAATATTTAGGGGTTATTTTTTCATCACGACTTTGTTGGTCAACAGCTTGTGAAACATTAGCAAATCAAGCCTCTAAAGCCTGTTATCCTATCTACCAGCTTATGAAATGTTACCCAAACCTTTCAATGAATGTCATTTTGTCTATATTTGATACTAAAATTTCTCCGATTGCATGTTACGGCAGTGAGGTATGGGGATTTACCTTTCGCGAAAGTATAGAAAAAGTCCAGAGTAATTTCTTCAAAACCTATCTTGGGTTAAGTAAAAGGTCATCGTCAAAGGCGGTTCTCGGTGAGATCGGACGTTATCACCTTTCAATAAACTATTTTTGTCGTTGTATAAGATATTGGTGTAGGTTGATTCATATGGACCCATCACGAAATCCCCACGCCTGTTATAACATGCTCAAAGCACAGGATGAAGCGGGCAGTGTAAACTGGGCTTCACATGTCAGAATGTTGCTTTTTCAAACTGGATATTCATATGCCTGGATTTATCAAGAATGTGGAAATGTACATCAATTTATGACTTTGTTTAAACAGACCTGTATTGATTTGGACATTCAAGCTTGGTATGGTCAAATTGAGTCCTCATCATTTCTGAAGATATATTCATCTTATAAAACTATTTTTGTACAAGAAAAGTATCTCAGTGCCGATATTGATAAGGATTTGAAAAATGTACTTGTAAAGTTTAGATGCCTGTCACATACTCTGAGAATTCAAAAAATGCGTTTGAACAAAAATATTGCTTATTCTGATTTGTTGTGTGAACGCTGTAATTTAGGAACTATTGAAGATGAATTTCACTTTGTACTTGTTTGCCCTTTTTTCAAGGAAAGTAGAACAAAACTCATACCAAATCGTTTTTGGCAGTTTCCATCACAGGAATTGTTTATGAAGCTCATGTCGTGTACAAATGAAAACATAATTAAAGGTTTAGCTATTTATTTGAAAATAAATTTGTATGTAGGTAGTTAACCTCCCACACCAAAATGTACATTTGCGATATTTATATTTTGTATAAATGTACTTCTCATTTTGTATTTGTACTCTGGGCCACGCGGCCTCCAATGCTGAAATAAATCTCTCTCTCTCTCTACTTTAATTACTCTAAAGGGGCAGTAGCATGTTTTTTGAAAATTTTATTATTTCAATTGTTCACTGATAATTGTACGTTAATGCTTAATGTATTGTTTTGATAGTGTCCAACATCTCATTACACAAACCAATCATCCATAGATAGAGAACAAATCATAAAGATTCACATAAAGTCCATTGGCGGCCAATGTGAACACCTTTAAAATAATTTTTTCCTGCTTCCTTTATCATAAATATATTGTCTTTCAATTGGAACCATTTATTTTCATTTTTCATCACCTTATATTCCCCCAAAACGACCTCCTGCCCCTTTAACTTGTTTTTTAAAATGTCAAGAAATATAAGGGTTAGCTGTCATTATTGTCAGAAAAGTTGAAAATACGTATACCTATATGCTTAACGCGTTGCTTAAATTGTTGGCAAGTTACCTGTAACAGTGATTCATTGTTTTAAGTGTAGGTGTATTGACCCATAACCTCTTCTTTTCTAATTCACTTATGCATAATTGTAAACCTACATGTATACGTAGTCAGGTGACGGACTTGTAATATTTAAAATGATAAACTTTTGAGAATTATAAATAACGAAAGTTGGATTTCAACCAGGGACCTCTATTTTGCACAGCAACGACTCTATCAACTGAGCTACAGAGGATTGATACAAGCAAAGGTAGTTTATGTTTTGTCATGTCTATATATATATTGTTATTTTCACCATAAAATCAAATGTATAGGTACTAGTACTACTAGTAGTAGGGACCGCACGAGGACAGAAATTGTGCAGTCAACTCTCACGTTATAGAAAGGATTCTGATGATACAATGTCCGTTCAGGGCTCCTACACACTTGAGGTCAGCGCAAAATGTATTGCCCAATTTTGTTAAACATCTTGTAAAATTTTATCATCACTTGCAAACAACTTCACTACGATTTGGATCACTTCTTGTGCTTCTATTTACTCAAATATTTGTCACATTAACAAAAAAATTATGCGACTTAACATGAAGTTAATTGAAAAACGATGATCCATTGGTTGAGGATTCAGCAAGTATCAACAATTTGTATATCAAACGATTAAAAACTACAGAAGCTATGCCAGACGATCAGTAGACAAATGATATAAGGATATACACTATTTAAAACGATACTTAGATTATGATTACTATAAGAATCTTACTGTCAATCTGGCGCGTTGTGATAACTTCATATTCGAAGTTTAATCATGCCAGATTGATTGTTTGCGGATTGCCGTGCGAAAAGTTCAATCCGGTACAAAGTTATCTTATCTTGGTATCGTTTTCAACATCATGTACACCACTTGAAGTTAAGCTAATATAAATTAACGAATTATGAAAAGTTATAATCATTAAAATGTCGACACAACAGGGGAACCAATATGGACATAACAATGAAAAAATTTTCTTTGTTGGTTCATAATCGAACTTTCTCAAAATATATATGCAAATTAGACAGACTCATGTAACCTACGAAGGCTTAAGTATTATGATACAATCCAAATATCATTTTGATATTGCAGAAACATTATGCAAATTACTCCAACTTGCGCAAAAGTATTCTAATAGTTTCTAAGTTTTGCACCTTGTATAAAGTGCAAATTTGTTAAAGAGTCCTTAAAATGATTAAGTTCCACATTTGATATTACTGACGATGTCCACTTTTGACGTAACCATGAGTGTTTAGAAACCGGAAGTGAGCTCGAAGCCATTTTGCGGATCGTAATGAGTCTGCAATCGTGTACACATATTCAGATAGCATTTATTCAATACGTGGGACGAGTTAGTAGAATATTATGATGTTCTTTCATTACATGTGTTAAGGATTTATTTTAGGTACCTTCATCACAGTTATTAATTCAAAGGTTTCTGAAATAGAAATTCACCGTGAGGTCCTTACTACTAGTTTGCACCAAGTTTATTGTAGTCAAGCCTTGATTATTTCCTGGTTTCGCATAATCTACTTTGGTAAAGAGAATATACCAAGATAGATCCTGGCTTTACAACAGACCATTCTGTAAATACAGATGAGCCTGTAATTAAACGAGATCTGAAGTTTAATAACTCATAAATATTTGTTAAATGATCCTGAGTATGTGAAACTAGTTCAAGTTACTATAAGCGAAACTTGTGAGAAATAGAAAAAGGCTGAATGTTTTTCTATTTCAGGTCAACTTTTATGGAAACCGTATTATGTGAAGTAAGAGGTATTTTACCCCAGTAGTAAGAAAAAGAGAGAAAAAAGTTTTAATTTAATGAAGATGGTTTCGAAACGGCAATTGGAAGAGTGTTGTAGATATTTTATTGATTTAGTTAGGACAAAAGATGTGTATATAGAGAAGGATTGAAAGGCCTTTCTGGTCGTTTTCTGTTCGAATCGCGTTTCTACTCGGCTCCATTACAACACGCCTTGGCGACCGATGACTCTTGAAAACAGGATGTGTATTGAGTGATACATTTCGAGAAGTGTGGGTATATCTATTACATATTTGAGTGTGTGTGTTTTTTTGTTTTTTTTAACTTTTTATTTTTAAACCTCCATACAAAACAAGTTACATTTTCAACATCCACATCATAACAAAAATAGATGGTTTAATTGATACATGTCGATGATAGGCAATAGAAGGCATTCAAAATAGCATATATACATATACATATACCCAAGTAGTAAGAAAAAGAGAGAAAAAAGTTTCAATTTAATGAAGATGGTTTCGAAACGGCAATTGGAAGAGTGTTGTAGATATTTTATTGATTTAGTTAGGACAAAAGATGTATACATAGAGAAGGATTGAAAGGCCTTTCTGGTCGTTTTCTGTTCGAATCGCGTTTCTACTCGGCTCCATTACAACACGCCTTGGCGACCGATGACTCTTGAAAACAGGATGTGTATTGAGTGATACATTTCGAGAAGTGTTGGTATATCTATTACATATTTGAGTGTGTGTGTTTTTTTGTTTTTTTAACTTTTTATTTTTAAAACTCCATACAAAACAAGTTACATTTTCAACATCCACATCATAACAAAAATAGATGGTTTAATTGATACATGTCGATGATAGGCAATAGAAGGCATTCACAATAGCATATATACATATAGATATAGGTTCATTCAGTGTAACATGATATTCAAAATAGATTGTGACATAATGACCAAAACTTCATAAAACTGTCATACTTACAGTTTGTGAAAGCGTTGAAGCGATCAATATTATATGTGGTCTTTATATCTCCCTTAACATATTTAATATTTGGTATTTTTTCTTGCAATTTCATCTTGTATATGTTATAGTTAGTCGTAGTTATTATAAGGTTTAGTACATAATTTCTCTTTTCGCAATATCCTAGAACAACGTTTTTATTTGAGAATATTATATTAGTTCCTGTTTTGCTAAATATCCATTGTTCGATTTCTTCCCAAATTTGTTTCACATGTTTGCAATCATATAATAGATGTATTATTGATTCTTTTTCGGTCTTGCAAAAGGTACATTTGTTTGATTCCTTAAGTTTCATTTTTGTTAATAGAACGTTTGTTGGTAGAAGCAATACACTATATTTGAACCAAGAATGCTTTACACTATTGTACACTCATGGCAAAAATTGTTGTCACCCCCTAATATTTAATTAAATTGGAGTTTATATCAAATTGTATGCATGGCAATGTTGGTTTTCCATGGAAATGTCATTACAGGCATGAAGTTACATTAACTCACACTTTACAATGAACAGTGTCAGCGGTTTCATGTAGACCACGTGCATTTCATTGAAATGATTGAAATTTGTCTCCTTAGGTTTGTCATTTCCATCGATTACTATAGACCTCTTTCATAAGATACAGCTTCACGACTATAGTTTCTGAAAAGCATAGACCATGCCTGGTCCCACTCCACCAGGAATCAGACATGAAATCATTGGCATGAGTCGTGGTGGCGCTTCGAATCGTGTCATTGCTGCAGCATGTAACGTCAGTGTTAGAACTGTTCAAAGGATTAAAAGACTGCACGCCATACAGGGAAATGTTGTTCCAAATAAGTCTTCAGGCCGTCCCAAGAAAACTACGGTTCGTCAGGATAGAATTCTTCTTCGTTTGACCCGACGTCATAGACGTCTTTCGTCTTTGACTCTTGCACAGAGATGGGGGGCTCATATTAATACGCCCATTTGCCGGAGAACTGTAGTGAACAGGTTGCTCCAGCATGGATATAAGGCAAGAAGACCTGCCATCAAACCATTCTGGACACTGGCCAACCGCAGGGCACGGCTTGCTTGGGCGCAGCAGCACCGCAGAATCCAACTTGGACATTGGCGTCACGTCATATTTACTGACGAGTCTCGTTTCCTACTGCATAAGGTGGACAGGAGAATGAGAGTGCGACGTTTACGTGGGGAAAGGCTCAATGACGACTGTCTGCAGCATCAGGTTGCCCACGGTGGCGGTTCTGTACACGTATGGGCAGGAATACACCATAACGGTAAAACGGATCTTGTCGTCCTTCAAGGAAACGTCAACCAGAGGTCGTACAGACGTCTTCTTGAACCGTTTGCCTCCCACATGCAAGAAGAGTGTATGGCAACAACTTCCTGTTGCAGGACGATAATGCACCAGCCCATCGTGCACGTACAGTGAACGCTTTCATTCAGGCACAAGGAGTAACAAGATTGCCCTGGCCTTCAAAAAGTCCGGATATGAATCCGATAGAACATGCTTGGGATCAGCTTGACCGTGCACTTAGAAGACTGGACCCTGCTCCTGCAAATTTACAGCAATTGCGGGCTGCTCTTGTGAATGAATGGAACAATTTGGCTGTTGCAAACATCAACACACTGATAGACAGTATGCCTGCCCGAATTATCGCCCTTGAAAATTCCAGAGGCGGTGCTACCCGATATTAGGCTTGTAAATATACTCTTACATGACTGCAGAATGAAATAAAACCGACAATTGAACTTGAAAATGTAATTTGTTTTATTGATACCCATCCAATTGATACTATATGGATACTGTAAAAATTGCCCTTTTTCACAGGGACCATACATATCCTAGTAGAATTTCTTAAATTGGCCAGCACAAGACCAAAATACAAGCTGGTATGTTTTACGAATGTTTTTCCCAATCACACAAATCATTCTGACAGTTATTGCATGTTTGATTATTTGTCAACACTCAGTTAAACTTGACGTAGCGTTCTCAGTCTGGGGGTGACAACCATTTTTGCCATGAGTGTATGAGTTGAAGGTGGTCTTCTCTATCGTGTTCCATTTGTTCTCATCAATGAATTCATTTAATTCTTTTTGCCATTTCTCTCGATATTTTAAGAGTTTGGTTGTATTACTTTTTATCAGTGTATCATAAATTTCTCGGCATCCTTAAAATTAAGTATATAGCAGTGTATAAAATAGATTGGAAATCTAGCCTGTCCTGAACATTCATTGGTCAATTTTTGGAAAATTTAAGAAAAAAATTGAAAAGTTACCAGTCCTAACCAAAAAGTTACCAGTCCTGACCAAAAAGTAACCAGTCCTGACAAAAAGTAGCCAGTTCAAGGACTGGCTGACGGGCAATATTTTAAACACTGTATATAGGCGACAAGTTTCAGTGTTCTAGGTCTTATACTTCAGGAGAAGATGAAAATAGATTTGAAGGACGTCCCTTTTGCCTTTATTATTATTATAAAGCTACAATTCATCATCCTCAATAGTCAAGGAATCTGTACACAAAGTTTCAGCTTTCTAGGCCTCATGGGTCTGGAGAAGAAGATGAAAAAAGGTTTTTAAGGCGTGGCATATGTGGCCCTTATTAGGGGTCACAGGGCCACCATGGCTAAAATTTAAAACCTTCACTAGTCAAGGAGTCTGAACACAAAATTTCAGCTTTCTATGCCTCATGGTTCTGGAGAAGATGAAAATAGGTTTTTAGGGCGTGGCCCCTGTGGCCCTTAATTTATAATCCTCACTAGCCAAGGAGTATGTACACAAAGTTTCAGCTTTCTAGGCCTTATAAGTCGAAATTCCACAAAGTTTACGGACGGACGGACGGACGCCGGACACCATGCCATGCCATAAGCCGATCGGGCCTTACAGGCCAGATGAGCTAAGTAAGGTAAGATTGGGATGTCAGTTTTCATCGCAATATTGATGTTTCTGGATTACAGTATCATTTAACTGATTCTAATATGCCTTGGCGCTCTAAGAAATTTGTTTTGCACCTGTTTTGACATTTTAATTGCTCCACTGTTAGGAAGGTTCCATTGTTGTCTAATAAGTCGTTAATAGAAGTTATACCCGTGCTTGAGTAGTGTTTATAGTTAATTATTTTGCCATCTATTTTAATGTTTTCATTTAACCATAAGGGTTGTGTTATGATATCCTCCAATTGTTCGACGTTTTGGGATTTTTTATTTAGGAATTTGCCCCAAGATTTTAATGTGTCTTTCCAAAATTGATTTGTCTGTGGCGTTAATACCGATTTCATTATGTATGTTTCGCAAGTTTGTATGAAGTTGGTTATGTTACATTTTGTATTTCTCTGTAATAAGTTCCTTACTTTTGAATCTGTATTAAATATCTTTTTATCCACGATATTTTTTGTGATCGGATGAAGTTTAATATATCAGGTGCCCTTATTCCGCCTTGGTCATTGTCTTTAGCATTCTCTCCCCACAGAGGCAACTCAGTCATACCTGAATTAGCCTCTGTTCTATTACGCCTAAAACCCGGGGTTCCGGCAGATTGCCCTAGCGGCAAAACGTTGTAACTTAAAATATCTCCTTTATTTGCAGCCAATGAAAACACCTTTTGGATATCCATGACTTAGGGAGTTCTTAACGGTCGTAGTGACAAAGAAAAGTATTATGTCTTTATGTTTATTTTTCATTAACTATGTGAAAGGGAAACTATTTGAAAATCTGATATGGATAGGGTTTTTCATTAGATAGAAACTGTTTTATAATTGTGTAAATTATTATTTGTTTTATGATAGATTTTATTGTACTAATCAACCAAAAAATAGCTAATAAGAAGGCAAAAAGCGATGGTTTGTAATAGGAAGATTTACCTCCCCTGGATGTGAAATTTCAACGAAAGCTTTGACGAACGACACGGAGATGGACGAAGTTTTGCGAATGACCACTTTTGAAACGGCGTCGCTGATTGCACAACTAACTTCGATTGCCTCCAATCAGATTTCTACCTTTCTGTCCCGTGTATTAGCCGTAATAGAACAGAGGCTAATTCAGGTATGACTGAGTTGCCTCTGTGGGGAGAGAATGTGTCTTTAGTAATAGTGTCACGACTAACTTTGTCGGGTTTATTTTTCCATGTGAATTTGCAACATAGTTGTTAAATTTATTTGATAAGTTTGTGGTTTGGGTTGGGCAAAGTTGCAAAAAGATGATTAAGTTGTGGCAGGAGTAAGCTTTTAAGAATGGCATTTCTACCTAAGGGTGTCAAGACAAAGTCTGGAAGACCTATTGTTTTTATCCGATTTCCTCAAGTTCTTTTCTTTTTATATTATAATTATTATTATTATTTGTACTTTTTTTGTCAACGAGCTACAGCCCAAACGGCTGCTCCGAATTCCACAAAACATGCTGATAGCCCTTACCCTGGAATCGACATTCTAAGCTTTTGGGCAAAATCGACCCGTACATTAAAGGTTCAGTTCGAATCCAAAATCGAAATTTTAACATTGATTTTTTTTTGAAAATGCACTTTGAGACTACATATTTTTATTAAAAGATGCGCAATGAAAATGATGAAAAATGGAAATCAGGACAAATTCGTAAGTCGCGTGGTTTGGCCGCCATCTTGCTTTTAGTGCATTTTTGACCGTTTCCGACCCCACCCGACTTTGAGAATCTTCTCCTCTGAAGACACTTCCACTAGAGAAATTCATACTGTATATAGCTAAAGTATTTTAGATTAACATTTATGTGTTTGAAAGTCCTAACGTTTATACTTTTGTTGCTGTGACATTTCAAAGTTGACCAAAATCTAAAAATTGCCAACTTCAAGGGCAGATAACTCAAAAACCAGACCATAGAGCTTAATGATTTTTGCATGAGAGTTAGCCATGAGCAAGGTCTTCGCGAACAGTCACTTCCGGTCAGTAGGAAGGGTCAAACTTTGCATTTTAGAAAGTCATGTTTTGGTCGGTATGGTTTAAACCTCTTTAATAAACATGCATGTGAAGGTCAAACATGCATGTGAAGGTCAAACATTATGTGAAGGTCAAAGAGGAATCTTGAAGATCTAAGTATTGACGCGTCAATCCTAGTTTATCCTTATAGTTTCTTTCGACCATTTCTGCAAGATTATGAGTAATATAATGCCTAATAATATGAATGAGTCATTTTTCCAGTTCAGGTTCCAGTTTCTGCAAAGTTTTTTGTTAGAGTTTTTTAGTGAGCCTATACATACTACCTGAGTTTTAGTTAAGTTAATATTTAGGCCTGAAAAGGAGGCATATTGACGAAGAGTTTCTAATGTAGCCTGCAAACATTTTTCAGTGCCGTCTAATATTAGTGATGTGTCGTCAGCGTACTGAGAAATAAGGTAATCTTTCTCTCTAATTCGTATTCCTTTAATTTGTTTATTATTTCTTATCATTATAGCTAAAATTTCAGCACAAAGTAAAAAATGTATGGAGAAATGGGATCTCCCTGTCTGCAGCCTCGTGAGACACTAAAATAGTTTGAGAGGAATCCATTTACTACAACACAGGACTGAATATTGTTAAAGAAAGTATTTATCCATCTCGTAATAGATTCTCACAAAAATTAAAGAATTTGAGGACTTCTTGAATAAAATCCCAATCAACAGAGTCGAAAGCTTTTTCAAAGTCTATAAGGAGAATAATACCTGGAAATTTCATGTATTCAGTGTAGTCAATACTATCATATATTAAACGGGTACATTCGCGAATATATCTTTTGGACATGAATCCTTTTTTATCTTCGTTTATAATAGTGGGTAGAACAGTTTTACTTCTGTTAGCAATAGTTGATGATCCGATTTTATATGCAACGTTAAGTAAAGAGATTGGTCTCAAATTTTTAATCAGATGTTTAGGTTTTCCTTTTTTTGGAAACCAGGTTATAATACCTTGTTTTTGAGTCAGGGATAGTTCACCCTTTTCAAATGCAAGGTTTAATGATCTTATAAGGTATTCGTGAAGATTGAGCCAGAAGAATTTAAAGAATTCAACAGTAAAACCAGATGACCGGGGCTTTTTTCCTTTTTCATTTTTTTCAGAGTGTTTAGTACTTCGTCGTGTTTCAGTTGTCCTTCAAGGTTTTTGACAACTTTGGGATATCCTGTTCTTTACCTTTGAATAATTCTGTTAATTAACTGTTGCACTTGACTTTTTCTGATACAAATTATGATAAAATGATCTGGTTTCAGGTATCAAATCTTCTTTTTTAGTGAGTATTTCTTTATGTTTATATTCTAGTTTATAAATTGCTTTATTCAAGAAGTTTCTGTTTTCTAATGATAAGAAGAATTTACTTGGTTTTTCACCTTCTTCTTTCCTTTTTGATTTAAATCTTTAAATTATACCTTCTACTTCATTTTGATTAATAATCTGTAATTCTGTGTTTGCATCTTTCAATTGTTCATGAAGTTTTGTTTTGGAGTCAATGTCATTTGATGTATCTAATTCCATTTCCAAGTCATTTATTATTTTTTCTAGAGACTGTTTAAGTTTGAGTTTTCCTTTTTCTTATATGATGAATAGTTGATTGTATCTCCTCTAATCATTAGTAAAAGTGTTTTAAAAAACATTTGATCATTGATGTTAAAAACATATTTCCCTGTTTCATCAATATACGATTTATATTGGTCTTTTGTTTCATTGATCAGTACTTTTATTTCATCTACATATGTTTTGTCATAAAGTAAGGAATTATTAAAGTTCCAATATCCTTTGCCGCGATCGATTATAACTCAACCCAAATTATAGAATGATCAGATCTATATGCGGCATCAATGCCAGCTTCATTAATTGAGCTTTCAAGGTTTTTGGACATAATAAAGTAATCTAGTCTTGCTTGTTTTGTTGGGTGTTTCCGTCTCCATGTATATCTTAGGGTATCTGGGTTTAGTTGTCTCCAGGGAACTATTAAATCATTATCCTCCATATATTCTAGCCATGTTTCTCTTGCTTTTGTGTTATTGACGTTTTTATAATTGAAATAGTATAATTTGGAATCTTGTACAAAGTTAAAATCTCCACATATAGAAAAGTTACCAGATTCAAACTCTGAAATGATTGAAATGATTTTTTGGTAAAATTCTGGTGGTGTATATTTGAGTGTTAATTGTGTATTTTTGAATAACTTTTTGGCAATGTGAACTGTTTTGTTTCAGTCCATTAGTCCATTTAGACATGATGACATAGGTGACTTGTTTAAAACAGATTTGTTTGGCAGCTATATTCATCTAAAAGAAACACATTTGCACAGTTTCAAATGACGTGCACAAAGGAAAGTATAGCTAGCACTACCTGATTTTAGTATTTAAAGATATTTGAAGCTTGTGGCACCACATCTAAGCCACGCGTATATTTCCCTGTATATAACTGTAATATTTGTTTTTGTGGTAAATAAACTATTTGTTACTTTATCATCATCGTTTTTCTTACACAGTCACTTTGTGACATAATTATTCAAAGCTTGTGATCAGTGTATGACTATTGAGGAATTGAATAGCTTAGTCTTCCTGTTATTACGTATGAAATATTACAACGGTTATGAGTAGCTGTTTCACCCTCTTCCCCCCTCTTATTTAAAGAAACCCCACATAAACTTAGGGATTAAGCATATTTTATTCGATGGTAACTGTCAATATATTTTTTTCCCATAACTTCAGTAAAAGTGATCCTTTCTTTTGTCAATATGTTTATATCGCCACAGACATGAACGATGAAGTCTCGGCATCTTTCACCTTTATTTTCGAAACAAAAGTTGTATTGTTTTTGCATGATTGTGTTACCTACCATTGGGAGAGGTACGTGCAGGTATGACATCTTGAATTTCTGATGCCAAGTGTTCCAATGAAGGATCAAGAGTTGACACAGCTACTGGCAATCCTAAAATAAATGAATCTATTATATACCCATGTAATCTTAGGATAGTAACACAATGGTACAATACGGAATGCGTCTTCAAATTCCGTATTGCACGGCAAATTCCGTATTGCTTCGACAATACTCGGAACTTTCCGTACGTAAAAATCATGTTCCTACTCAAATAATTACAATGGAATAACTTTTATCACTTAATATTGTTTTCACATTTGATAAAATTGCGTCTTACTTTTAACTACGCAAAGTAATGAGAAAATAAAAAGATAATTGAGGTACGAAATCATCAGTCGATCGTCTTTTAGGTAATCGCCTCGTTCGCATTATGTATACATGCGCAGTACGTCGTCTAGGATCAGTTAAGTAATTCAAAATTACTTATAAAAAGGTTAAAAAGAGAGTATATAATTAATACAGAACATCATACGTGACACTGTGCATTTGGGTCGTTTGTATTGAACTCAAAGATGTCATGGACACGGAGAAACAACTCGTTCTTCGAACTCGTTGTTCCTCCGCGTCCATGACATCTACTCGTTCAATACAAACGACCCAGGTGCACACGTATGATGTTCTGTATATCTATCGACAAAAAATGTCATCATTTTGAATGTTCTTTAGATAGAACGGCTAACTATGCTTTCAGAAGATTTAAGTAATGTAAAGGTAAAACTAAAAATGTATCTTTGACCGAGGTAAATTCATGAAATTGAAAACAACCAGTATTAAACGTACACAGATATATAATATCAGTATTTAATCGTATAAAGATAACAATGCAATGTACGTACAAACATCACGTTAAAATACTGCCTATAAGTGGCCAAATTAAAAAAAGAGTTCAAAATCGTGTTTTTTCAACCTTGATGAATACAACAAATTCTGTCTGTCTGCCAATGCTACTTACCATGTCTTCATGTCAGGGTCCAGGAGTTTGGCACTTGTGCGCATGCGTATATTTACGAAACTTTTGTATACAATGATAAGGAAGAGTGGGCAGCAAGTTCGTGTAGAAATAGAGATTATTAACCGAGTGTGTTTCCGTATCATTAATATCATATAATAGGAATAAAATTTGTATTATGCGAGCCTTTGGCGAGCATAATACATATATTTTTATTCCTATTATATGATATTAATGATACGGAAACACACTCGGTTAATAATTTCTTTATCATATAATGTCATTTTGAAATAAAAGGATTTAAACGAAAATATGATACCTTCTAAAAATATGTTTGACCTAGATTTCGCGGAGTAATTGCTTTCACAATAAAGCAAGGTGAAGGTCATATTGTCGGCGATGTACAGTTGTGAACAGTCTAGAAATATTCCTTCATGAAATGATTTTTTTCACAGTGATAGAAACCTCTCCTTCAATCTATGAACATTTTCAGTCTGATTTCCAATGCACGAGTAAACAGTGTATTTTTTAATAACACAAAACGTGTAAGAACCAGTTGTCAACGTCGCTACAACAGGGGAAGTAACTCTAACTGCATTTTGAAAAGCTGCATTGTCATTGTTGTTACGCAGTTCAGTTACGGTATCCTTAGACTAAACGTCAACTATTTGCGAAGGTGAGGTTGTTGCGTTTGTAACTACGCTACTAGATAATCTGTACTATCACTAGAATATGATAATGATTTGTTTATGCTGATAAGTTGGTAACCGACACGACCAAAGCGATCTAGGCCTATGTTATGCACGAAAATTGAAGCACCTATTTTTTCGAAAGCCGATATTGTTAGCTGCATATCGTTTTATTTTTAAACGCACAATGAAAACAACTTGAAATGCTTCGATAACCAAGCTATTTCTAAAATACGAATGCGTGATAAGTTTTGACAGTTTTTGTTTACGATATTTTATTCGATACAAAACCCACAAAACCTGAAAACTCCCGACGACGTTATCAATGTTTAGAGACCGGTTTAGGACTCGCATGACATGCATGGAGTTTTGAGAAAATAGTTCGGGTTTTGAGCTCATTTGCATTGTTATCAGGGATCTGATAACATGATTACAAGATGGGTTTATTGCACAGATAACACTGCCCATTATATGATAATTTAAGATATCAGGCAAGTTGCGACTCAACGTCCCTAAACAACATGACGGCTGTTCGTCCTGTAGCATATAAAGTAGTGGATATGGTTTATTAGTTTCAATTTCCTGTGGCCCTTGATACATACCTTCTGTGGTCATCACGTCCTTACTAGCCAAAGACTCCACAGTTATCTCAGATTCTTCTGGTCTCCTGGCTTCCATCTCCTCCTCGCTACTGTCAGAAGAGCTTGGTTCAGACATGTTCACACCCTCCACTCAGCTCAACTGAAAATGATCGTGTCTTTTGGTAAAAAGATTCGGTATAAAATTAAATGCAATTTTATGTAATCGGGTAACCTTTGAAAACTTGAACAGTAAGTCAACGGGTCCTTATAGGATGTTTTGTAGAATATTAAAAAGAGACTATAATAATGTAATAGAATTAAAGATTTTAGCTCTTTTTGAAATATATACAGAAATGTAGTGTATGGGTTTCCTTTCATGATTGACGCAATGATACCATTGAACGGGTCGCTGCATATGAGGCTATTAGTTTTCATTTGTAT
The DNA here is from genome assembly GCA_916613615.1 of Steromphala cineraria. NCBI lineage: Eukaryota > Metazoa > Mollusca > Gastropoda > Trochida > Trochidae > Steromphala > Steromphala cineraria. The sequence continues at coordinate 25,117,632 of OU744732.1, forward strand.
ACCTTGAGTCAGTCGCCTCACGCAATGTATACACAATGAGTCACATTAGAATGTAGGTCAAAGATCGTGTAGGCACAAAGCAAGGCTAAAGATCGAGTCAACCCCTAGAAAGCTGTGGGTTTTAGCCTTCAGTTCTACGCACGAGGGTAGAAATTGTGCAGTCAACTATCACGTTAAAGAAAGAATTCTGATGATGCAATGCCCGTTCAGGGCTCTAACATGCTCGTTCAGAGCCCACACTTCGGGTCAGCGCTAAATGTAATGCCAAATTTTGTTATACGTCTCGTAAATTTTATCATCACTTGTAAACAACTTCACTACGATTTGGATCACTTTCTGTGCTTCTACGTGTTCCAATATTTGTCACATTGAATAAAATATTTTGCAACTTAACATGAAACTTATATAAAAAAGAGGTTCTATTGATTGAGAATTCAACAAATTATAAAAATGCATATCAAACGACTAAAATCTACTGAAGCTATGCCAGACGATCAGTAAACAACATATTAAGGATATACACTACTTAAAATGATACTTTTATTATGATTATTATAAGAGTCTTACTACTTATCTGGCGCGCTGTGATAACTTCATTTTAGTGGTTTAATGCTGTCAGATTGATTCTTAATTTTGTGTGAGGATTGCCGTGCGAAAAGTATCTTGGTATATTCCACATCATGTACATTACTTGAAATTTTAGCTAAAAATATTTACGAATTATGACAAGTTTTATTCATTAACATGTCGACACAACAGGGGAACCAATCTGTACATTATGATTAAATATGAAAAAAAATGTTCTTTGTTAATTTAAAATTAATTACATATGCAAATAAGACAGACCCAAATAACCAACGAAGACTTAAGTATTATCAATACAATCTCATATGATTTTGACATTACAGCATCATTATGCAATTATTCCAACTTGTGCAAATGTTTTCCAAAAGTTCCTAAGCCTTTCTCCTTGTATAAAGTTCATATCTGTTAAAGAGCCCTTTATTAAGTGATTAAATCCACCATTTGATATCACTGACGATGTCAACTTCTTAAGGTAACCATAACTGTTAAGAAACCGGATGTGAGCTCGAAGCCATTTTGCGGATCGTCCTTAGCTATAGTCTGCAAACGTGTACACATTTTCAGAAAACATTAATACAATACTTGGGTCTAGTTAGTAGAATGTTATGATGTTTTTTCATCAAATGTTTTAAGGAACCTTCATCACAATCATCAATTAAAAAATAAATATAAATAGAAAATTTACCGTGCGGTCCTTACCTTACCGTATTACCGTATTCAGTGCCATAGACAATAACCGGTTGAAACTTTTATCTATTACCACATTTAATCATAAAAACGCGGTCGATATTACCCATTATATTCCTCCAAATTTACACGCGGTTTATTTTCAAATAGAAATCTGACTAAAAAAATTATCCATTTCCTAAAGCAAAATCAAGCATGTTCAAACTGTGTTTCCTAGTAAAATGCGCTATGCAATTCTTTTTATGGGACAGGCTGGTTTATTTCAGAATTGAAATCAACAACACTTAAAGGGGCAGCAGCTCGTTTTAAGGGGAAATATAAGGTGATGTCAGGAAAATGAAAATAAATGGTTCCCATTGAAAGACAATTCATTTAACCTAAACGAGGCAGTAACAATTCAACTATATGACGTAAAGGTTAGCCATGCGACTCATTTTCCTTACAAAAAAAAAGGTGTTCACAAAAATGACCGCCAATGGAATTTTATGTGAATCCTCATACTTTGTCCTCTGACTATAGGTGATTGGCTTGAGTAATGAGATTGTTGACACTGTCAATATAATACATTTAGCATTAATATACAATTATGAGTGAAACATTTAAAATATGTAATTATTAAAAACGTGCTACTGCCCCTTTAATGGTTCTGTCTCTTGTGCTTTACAAGTCATCAGAGCGCGACGACGATCGTGTTTGTCTTGGCCTGTTTTCATGTACTTTGATAAAAAGGCTACCTGCAGTTGACTAGAAATCCTATAATAATGTAATAGTAATAATAATGAATAATTTCACCCTATGTTTTACTTCATCGCTATGTGTTTAACACCTTTCTTTCAGCCCTGCAAGCTATTACCAGGATTATCTTATGCTTTCAATAAAATAGCAGAGGACACTTTCTAGAATGTCACGAAACTATACCGACGCCATGTGCAATTTGAAATGCGATACAAAGTCATGAAGAACCTTTTGATATCAAATATCCGTTTGTGAACCAAATGATTCGTACAAATATAAGTAACGCGCTATTTAATCAAAACAAAATAATATTATAATCCCGTTTATGATTAAAAGTGTCCAAATAGATTGACAAACAGTGTACTTACCCGATAGACAGCTAGTATTTGTCAATAAGACGCTACCACCTGAAGCCAGACTACGCGTATGAATACATACCATATAAGCGTGACACATAGTTCCCTAGATTATCAGATCTAGATACAAAGAAGCGAATACGAATGAAAATGATTTGTTAAGATATAAAATGACGAATACATATAATGTGATTTATTAGCTTCATTATCAGAAACAAGATCTTATAATACTTACACATCTTATTTCGGGGATTCCCCTGCGTAAGTAGATCGGCGTTCATTTTATCAGTGTATTGCGACATATTAGTTTCACTGGTGTTCAAAGGTACATGCGAGTTTCCCTGCGCAAGAGGAAAATACGTTAGGAGAATTTATTACATGGCGGCTAAATTATTCACGTACATGTACGGGACATGTTGTTTTTTCACATTCACGCCACACTACATGGTTGATAGAATATATAATTGATAATGATTATATGTTTACAGTTCTACTAGAAATTAAAAGCGATAGAAACAGTCCCATTCTCTCCCCACAAAAGCAGATCAAGTCATGAAATGTTGATATAGCCTATGTATTATTACGCCGAAACCCGTAGCTTCCGGCAGTTCCCTTGACAGAAAAAAATGCACCACAATCCATTTGAATTTCTTTATCAAATGACAACGCTTCTCGCATGAAAAGGGTGGTTCATATCACAATGCCTTTGCCATGTTTCAGTAGCCAAAATGATGATTTAGAACAGCGTCGCTGATCGCAAAACTAACCTTGATTGCCTCCAATCAGGCCCATTCTATCCCACAAACTCGGCGTAATATAACAGAGGCTGTATCAACAGTAGATTTGTGATTTCAATTTAGAAAGTGAATTAAAACATGTATTTACATGTAGCTTCAAAATCGATACCGCAATCTTTCCTATAAGATGCGATCTTCATGCAAAATAGAAATCAAATGGTTCAGGATTTGGTATTTGATGAAATGATACAGATAATTCCATTTTTTTTTTCATGAAAAAACCCTACAATTTTGAAGCATGGTAAAGCAAATTTGGCGATATTAGATTAAAGTTATGTTGTCATTACATGACACAGAATTGGTGCACTGTTGATGTGCGGAACATTTTTAACGCTTGTTCCGTATAAAGGTCCAAATTGCATTACGTTTAATAATGACACGATTCCGATGCAATGCTGGTAAATAGTATAAGAACATGACCTTAGTCTGCTTTCATTCTCTTCAGCTAACTTGCCTATTCTATTTTTATCTTGACTCAGAACTGTATTCAGATATTGCTTCATCTCTGTTTTATAAAAAATAAGTGGGCATTCAATTTTATAATAATATTACGCCAGGTTTCGTCGAACGAAGCGCCCATAAAATAACTTTAGAATGGGCAGAGCGGTACCAGCTTGAACAGAAGCTTGAGATCATAATTTGGTGAAGCGTTCCATGTACACAAACCAAGTAGATGAAAATTGCAGCTAATTTACCACTGACATGATGACATTTTTTTTATTTGTTCCCAAGGGTTATAATTACATGGCATATAACACGTATATCATACATGAAACATTTCAAATTGTACATTATATAATATGAACAAAGGTTGTCTTTTAATAGCAGTATATCATTTCTTGAAAATTGGGATAAGTGATTTTGATTTTTCATTATTTATTTTGAAAATGTATTTTTCGACCAAATTTTTTTTTTGTAGAATATTTGGTTAATTACTCAATTTGGGAATTACATTTCTTTAGTTGCATAAATTCTTTTTTTTTTTTTGGTAGAGAGAAAGATTTGATTAATGAAAACATTATTATCTGTTTGAAGAAACCAAATCAAGTATTTCGAATTTATTATTTTTGATTGTAAATATTTTTTAAATCAAATTTTAAGTTCAAGAATGTTTTGGTTACACTGCAATCTCAATATACACACACATAAATTATATATAGGCCTACAAATACTCTCAGGAGCATCCTTACAAAAGACACATAAAATCATTGTCAACAAAATGCATTTTCAACAATTCTCTTTTGGTATATATAATTCTTTGCAAAAATCTATATTGAAAATCAAGGAGCTTTACATCTTTCAAGCCATGTCTGTACGAATTAAAAATGTTCTGTCAGTCCAAGATATAATTTCCCAATCATTACAAAGATAAAGTTTCACAATATTAGAAATCAACTTATCATAAAAAATCTTGATCCTTTTTTGTGCACTTGAAAATATTTCTTTGGTAAATACTGAAATACAAATTATAGGTCAGAATCATTCTTGTACTTTTAATTAAAAAAATGTAAACAGCTGGGCAAGATATGAAGTAATTAGTTATAATCTAAATTTGGGCTTAATTTCTGATAATAAAATTGGGATTTTTATGATTATGGTTTAGCCATAGTAGTTCTGCAAGAAAATCACCATGCTTATACTGTTCAAGACTTAACTTTTTACAGTAATTATTCCATGCTTTTAAAACATCTTTAGTTGATGTTTGACCCATATCGAAGAATATCATGGTATGGAATATTACTAGGGTTACAAATTGACAAGTTTTAAAGGTAAAATCTGAGGGAAGATAATGTTAAAGCTTCAATAAATGTTTGGACATCTACCATACCCAATCCTCATTCAGTCTTTAATCTTTTCATAGCGCTTCTTTTAATCTTATCTTTATAATCATTCCATATGAATTTCAAAAACATTTGCCTAAGGTATGGAGAGATGGGCAATGAGCTGAAAATAGGCACTAATTTAGAAAGGGCTAATGTTTTAAAGGGTAGTTGCACGTTTTTAGGGGGAATTTAAGGTGACGTCAGGAAAATGAAAATTAATGGTTCCAATTGTAATGTAGCAGTAATAATTCAAATATATAATGTAAAGTTTAGCCATGCAATTCCTTTTCCTTACACAAATTGAACTAAAGGTGTTCACATAAAATGGCCGCCAATGGATTTTATGTGAATCTTTATACTTTGTTCTCTGACTATAGATGATTTGCTTGTTTAATGAGATTTTTGACACTTTCAAAATAATACATTTAGCATTAACTGACAATTATAAGTGAAAAGTTTAGAACGATGTTAAACTTTGTTTTCGCCATATTGATGATAATCTATTTACTTCTTCAAGCTTTCCCCTTATATTGATCACCCATAAGTCATTTACATTTGGAGTAAAGTTTATTCCTAGTACTATAAACTCTTACTTTTACCATTCAATATTTAAATCTGTACACACAATTTTTTCACTACCTGCCATTTAGCCAATCCAAGTTGCTTTTGTTTTGTCTATATTTATGTTCAAACCTTTTTGAATTTGGAGTTATTTTTCCTCATGTCTAAAAGAGCTGTTCATTACACACAGTAAGTGCCACTGTGAAGTAGGCTTCTCATTATTAAGACAGATATACAGTGCCGTGCCAAAAGTATTGCAACAAACGTCATTTTCCCATAGACTCCCATGTTATTTCAGTGCAGCATAAATAATGTTAGTTGCCTCATTTCAAAATATAATTAATTGAAAATGGACAATGAAATAGACAATCTACTCTGCAACACGTACACAATTTCAGATTTTGGATACACTGTTTTTCAGCGAAAAGGTTGAAAAATTACCTGGTATGTATAATTTTTCTGCCGTTTTCGGCTGCTTACACAATGGTGGCAATGAGGAAACGACGTCACGGTAGAAATACCTAGTCATAATCTTGCCGTTTTCTTAAGATTAATAATATTGAAAATTATGGATATTAGACTACAAACGTGATACGTTTTCGTTTTGTGTCGTGATCATGACGGTAAAATTACGTTTGTTGCAATACTTTTGGCACGACACTGTACATGAAGTACACCCCTTTTTGCCGTTATATCTCTTCCTTTTTTCTACATGTATCTATATTGAGATGAAAAGTTTTTTTATGAAATGAATCATGTTTTGAGGTTTGACACCTCAAGCGGGAATGTATTGTCAGTATCCCTTATGTTTAGTTTTGCCGGGATAACTTGAACACACAAAGTGTATAATTAAACGTTTATGAAGAAAGTGAATATTTCTTAAATTTTATTTTTTTACTTGAAATCATGAATTATTAAGAATAAAAGATGTTTGTGAAATGGCAATTAACGAGGGCAAATATCCTTTTTTTATTAATGATACTCACGGACTATGTAATAATTATTTTATAAACCGTCAACTAGTATTTACTACATTGACATGACTGAAAGCGTGAAAGTATGGCAAATAACAGAAGCGTACATAAAATATCTAACCTCCCAAGCTCAGACCTTTGTTTTAACAGGGCCTAACATAACGTCTATATAAGTACTGCCGCAATAGCTCTGTTGTCAGCGCGTCGGCATCAGCGTATGGGAATGTGAGCCATGCGGATTTGAGACAGTATATTGCCAAAACATTTGCAGAATTAAGAAAGATTTAGGTTTCAAACGCTACAGTCAGTAAACATTTTCACTTTAAGAAAATAAATCACCATTTCTATGGTTCAAAAATAATTATTTGAAGAGGGATATACAATGATAATGTCCTGCCACAAAGGCGATATACATAATAACCTTCATCCGCGGAACACTACTAAAGAAGTAAAAAAAGATAAAGAAAGACCTAAAAGACCAATGCAGTGACGTCATTAAATGTTTATAATCTGTTTCATAGAATATCCTGCAAACGTTGTATAAAGCCATGAATTGAGGTTAACTCGATAAAAGAGCAACCACTTAACAACAAATATGCCACCTGGACTTTATACATGAATTTTGGAATTAATTATGGGGAGTGATGAAGAGCAATAAAAACCACCCGCACATACGCAGACATCATCGTTAGTGGAGATATTATCGGAACGTAAACTCTGGATTATCGAGAATAATACGCAGACAAGCAGTCTGACTAAAATCGACTGTGATTCGAGGAAAAAAAGTGCAAAAATATTATCTCAAGTTGGGTTCGAACTTCAAACAGCCCGGCTTTCATCTCATTCACATTGTGGAGAGGAAAGCTCTGATACATATTTTACTTTTCTTCCTCGTAACACGGTCGATTTTAAGCAGACTGCGCATACAAGCGCAGACAAACCTTATGATAGGATTTCGCCTACAAGTCGACCTTGGACCCCGTCACATGTTAGATCTAGGAAGATTAGTATACTAGAGACCCTTAGAGACATGTTTAACTTAGCTTTTTCATTAATTATCAGTTTACAATAAAACGAACAATTTCTTGCTAGTTTGTCTAGAAAAGGACATGGTACATATTTCTGTTTAGACAATAAGAGCATGAAAGTGTACGATGAATTACATTTAATACCTTGATTACGAAAAGCACAATAGCTATTAAATTTAGTGTATGAAACCATCAAAATTGCCAGCATAACAGGGTTTAAGAATTCTATGAAGTTTTAAGTACTTATGAATTCTGATATCATGATCAGATATTTTGATAAACTGAATTTATGAAAAATTAAAGTAGAAACGGACAAAACTAAAGGAGCAGTCTGTTGTTAGCCTAAAGAACAATCAAATAAATCTGTAACACCGCAAAACAGGAATGTCCCCTAAAATTGCATTTTACAAATATCTCGATAGAACACCATCTATAGTATAATTTAATCTCATACTAAAACGTACTCTCGGATTTTTTTATACCATGACTCACATTAGCATATATCTTATTTCGTCTCACTGAAGGGTCAAAACAGTCTCGCGTGGAAGGCAATGGCGAACCCGAGACATCGCGAGATTCAAGTGGCGCCCTCTGTGCCTTACCCTGTTACAACAAGGGGCGGGCCTCAAAGGGAAGTAATCAACGTGCAGGAATTCCGCTGGATCCCATTAAAAATCTCAACGAGTGTTTAACAAGTGTTTGTAAATTCGATTTTAAAGATTATCCAAACTACTTCACAGAATCGGTATGCTGGTGTCCTTGTGAACGAGAGGAAAACAATGTTCGTTATTTACCCTTAGATTACGTTACCCGACACCCCTTTTATTCTACGGAATATACTTCTAAAACTTCAGTTTGTAGATCAAATAAATGATGAATGTAGCTCACAAAGCGTCAATTATTTTAGATAGAACTATTGAATAGGAATTTCATCACGTTTTACAACAAGATACATAGCTATAGGTAGACCACCTTGAAGCTGCATATGTAAGCAGTTGTTACATGAAAAGTGTTACTACACAAAGTAAGCCATGCTTATTTATTACTTACTTCACATACCTACCAATTAACGGTGGGTTGAGAGGTTAACTTAACACTCCAACTTTCCATAACTCTTATAAGACAGTTGGTGTTGTACATGTTGGTGTTTCCATTGTCGAAATGACAATATCATTTGCCTTTACAAGTAGCTGGTATCGACATGCCTTTTCAACTGAGAGTGTTTGCAACTGTTTTAACAGGTTAAGTTTATAAACCTTTACCTTTCTGTAACAAATTATCAATTTGTGGTTTACTGGTTTCTGTATTAATTGTTTCACTATATCCCAACGACAGATTGATGATAATACAAGATGAATCATCACTCTTAACATTAGTGATGTCATAATGACAAATGTGCACACATGTGCATAAATGTATTTGTCATATGGTCAAGCGAGGATATACTAGGTTTTATCAGTGAAATAAACTGTCTATCAGGCAGCAGTGACGATATATTATATTTTCACTGTGACCAGTGACGATATATAATATCGTCACTGGTCAGGTGCTGGAACTACTATGTGAACAAATGGGGATAACTTTCAAGTTTGTAAGTCATCTTATTTACACATTTAATTAAAATTTTTATAATAAATAGAGTACTTAATGTAGTTTTCCAATACCAGGTATATTTCATCTCGTGACATGTGGAAATGTGATATTTTAATAGCGGCTTCTCCACCCGTGTAAAATAAACTTGACCCATGACACACATGAAATAAACCTGGTATTTTGAAAACTTTATTAAGTATATCTTTTTTCCTTGCAGCAGTTGTTGTAGAAAGTAAACCTTACTGCGGCGTCTGTGAATTGCAGATTGTATCTACACTGCCAAAAAATAGTGATAAATACTAAAATAATAAAAAATTCACACGACTTTTTGCTTTGCAGTGTGAACCCTACCAAGATGTATTCCGTGAATCATCTATCTTACATCATAGGGGAGAACGGGGTCAATCGCAACAGGGGCTATACATGTATTTCTTGGAGCTCAAGCAAAGAGTAGGGGAGACCAGGGCAAAGTGACCAAGCCTTATTTCTCCTTAACGATCGACAGAACGCGTGGTTTGTCATTATCAACCAATGCAAGCATTCGTTAAGAAACGTTGTGATCGACGTTAGCGTGAGTTGGAGACTTACCATTGCAAAAAGTTGAAAAAACGTCATTTTTCTTTATATTCCAATATTTCACATGAACATAAAAAGCAACATTAAACTCTAGGGCACCTATTACACAAAAATATATCATCTATTCATTAAAAAGGGAAATTTGCAATTCGTTGGTTTAATTATTTTCTATGATGCAAAAATCGAATGCTACCCTCAAAGGGGCAAAGTGAGCCGGGGGGAGCGCTTTACCCAGAGTGATCTAAAATATTTATTTATGGTCAACACATTATAGTTTCAGAGTTATCAAATAATTTTAGAAGCAAATATGGTAAAATAGAATTGTTATTTGCATTCTATTATTTCCTGTATTTTTAAAAAATTGGTATTAAAATGAAGTATGAAAATATATTATATGGGGTTTTATTCATTTAAAAACACATATATTTTCTTTGATTTTTCTTTCATATATATGCTGGTTTCTGATAATAACTGAGTTGAATTGTCAAAGACTCCCATAGAAATTCGTATATAGTAATCATGTAAGTTTTTGGATAAGAACTTCGAAAATATAGGTCCATGACATAAAAAACATATTTTTTTCCTTCTTTGAATACTGAGCTTAGATTTATATTATTTGTTTAGTTTTTAAAAGGGTTCCTGTGAGCTGCATGGCCCTTTTAAGAAACATTTTTGTATGGTAATGGCTTATCATAGGTGTTTGACATATCACAATTGTGTCTTTTCGCATGGGGCACCATTTTCGTTAATATTTCTTTATGCAGGCATGGTAGGTTAAAAACCTTTTGTTATACAATAGTTTATCAGATGAGAATTAGAGACATGCCGCAAGTTGCACTCTAAACATGTTGATGTGCCCAGAAAACACGTTTGTATGTCAGGGGGCGCGCTTTGCCCTGGTCTCCCCTAAGGTGAATAGAGTTATTCCCCTTGATCTTCCGGTGTTCAGCATGTGAGCGTTGTGCAACAACTTCGAAGCAGTTGTTCAAGAAGACCAAGTCGATCTGGACATTTGGAAGTAATAAATTCTTAACACCTGTAATGTGATGAATAATATGCAATCACTAAGTTTATTAATTACTTTGAGCTGTGGAGAAATGGAAAAATTAATGAACTCTAAATGATTGATAAAACATATAATTGTAATTAGAATATTTTAGTGCGGTTTCCTACTTTTATCAATAACTACATGGCTTTGTGTCAATATTTTAAAAGAACTCACTGGATAAGGATTTTATAACAATATATTTATATTATTGCAAATGGTCACTTGAAAGAACTAAAATAAAGAAGTTCGATCATTTCAATATTGTTAAATTAAATTTACACGTCTGTGTTACAATTTCACCCTTACAAATTCCATATTATGAATTTAAAAAATAAAACCCAAATGCAAACTAACTATGTAAACCCGACTGTTGCAAAAAAACACCTCATCATAAGTAAAGTATGTTATGATTGACCCGCCCTCCTCCACGTTGTTTACCGTGTATTCTGATTCTTTTCAATCTTACAGTCTTACTTCTGTATTCTCTGAAACATCTTTCTTTAATACCACTCATTATAAACATCATGATAACCTTCTATCATGTGAACAGAGACATTGCGTATGATTCATTTCAACCTCTCTACTTGTACGTGTTATGTCTCCCATATTCTGTACGTGTCATTTCACATTCTATTGTTAACGTACAATAGCCACATTCGTAAATTTATTTCCCTTTCGAAACGAACATTATAAAAAGGTCCTTTTACTCTTTCTGTTTCATCAGCTTTGCCTTAACTCGAAGCTGATCGTTTTGACAGTTCTGACATTGCGTGAAAATTGTTTAAACCTGACACGATGCCTTGAATGTAAGGACAAATGGTATAACAGAGATTGAAGTAAGACCTCCATGGTGTTACGGGATGCCTCCTGATTACTTGGGATGCTTCCATTGTGAGGGACAGTGAGGCATACAGGAGCAATAGAACATACTTTCTTATAAGAGGTACGGTGCTAGGTACTGACGTGTGCCAGAAGGTTGACATGTCCATTATTTGGAAAATGTAATAAATTAAAAAATATCACATTTTGTTACAAAGAGTTTCACGTGATGAAAGTTTATAATTTGGTTGGTGAATGAACTTCGTTTCGTTTATCACAGTTTTACGTTCGGTTGTATGCATTGCTTACATCATTAAACGTCATTTATTATTACGCATGCATTAGGGCGCGTGCAGTAAGATGGTAAGTTTTATACTTGCATGGTACAATGTATCGTTAAAATATTATAGTAAATATTCATGGTCCATCATGTTTGTTCAAAATATTGTATATTATGTTTACACGAGGACATATTTTATAAAAATGGTAAATAAATGTTTTTTTAATTATTTTTATGAACCCTCACTAACACCCCCTCCTCTTGTGACCCCCGAGACACCCACTCCCCCCTTTAACATCTCATACCACCCAACCTCCCTCCCCCATTAACATCCCATACCACCAACCTCCCTCCCCCATTAACATCCCATACCACCCCACCTCCCTCCTCCCTTTACATCCCATACCACCCCACCTCCCTCCCCCCTTAACATCCCATACCACCCCAGCTCCCCCTTAACATCCCAAACCACCCCACCTCCCTCCCCCCTTAACATCCCGTACCACCCCACCTCCCTCCTCCCTTTATATCCCATACGACCCCACCTCCCTCCCCCCTTAACATCCCATACCACCCCAGCTCCCCCTTAACATCCCATACCACCCCAGCTCCCTCCCCCCTTAACATCCCATACCACCCAAGCTCCCTCCCCACTTAACACGCCATACGACCCCACCTCCCTCCCCCCTTAACAAGCCATACGACCCCACCTCCCCCCCCCCCCCTTAACATCTCATACCACCCCACCTCCCTCCCCCCTTAACATCCCATACCACCCCACCTCCCAACCCCCTTAACATCCCATACCACCCCGCCTCCCTCCCCCTTAACATCCCATACCACCCCACCTCCAAACCCACTTAACATCCCATACTACCCCACCTCTCTCCCCCTCAACATCCCATACCACCCCACCTCCCAACCCCCTTAACATCCCATACCACCCCATTTCCCTCCCCCCTTAACATCCCATACCACCCCATCTCCCAACCCCCTTAACATACCATACCACCCCACCTCCCTCCCCCCTTAACATCCCATACCACCCCACCTCCCTCCCCCCTTAACATCCCATACCACCCCACCTCCCTCCCCCCTTAACATCCCATACCACCCCAGCTCCCCCTTAACATCCCATACCACCCCAGCTCCCTCCCTCCTTAACATCCCATACCACCCTGCCTCCCTCCCCCTTAACATCCCATACCACCCCACCTCCAAACCCCCTTAACATCCCATACCACCCCACCTCCCTCCCCCTCAACATCCCATACCACCCCACCTCCCCCTAAACATCCCATACCACCCCACTCCCCCTTAACATCCCATACCACCCCACTCCCCCTCAACATCCCATACCACCCCACTCCCCTTAACATCCCATACCACCCCACTCCCCCTTAACATCCCATACCACCCCACTCCCCCTTAACATCCCATACCACCCCACCTCCCCCTTAACATCCCATACCACCCCACTCCCCTTAAAATCCCATACCACCCCACTCTCCCTTAACATCCCATACCACCCCACCTCCCTCCCCCCTTAACATCCCATACCACCCCACCTCCCTCCTCCCTTAACATCCCATACCACCCAACCTCCCCCCTTAATATCCCATACCACCCCACCTCCCTCCCCCCTTAACATCCCATGCCACCCCACTTCCCTCCCCCCTTAACATGCCATACCACCCCACCTCCCTCCCCCTAAATATCCCATACCACCCCACCTAACCAACCCCCGGTCAACCAATGCCTCGGTAATCTTGGTAATGGACATGGTCATTTGAGAGCCTCCCGGACAGTCCACCCCATTATCGCTGACCACATACTGTTCAGGACAATAGCCCAAGGATGGAGACGCTCTGGAGAATAGCATCATGAGAATAGCGGTTAATAATCTTCAAATAATACTGTTTGTTCAGCGGGAGGGATAAAGACACTCTTTTGTTGTATGTTTACGAGTTCTACAACTATTTTTCTGACCATGGGTGACCTAGATTATTTGTAAAATTGACACAAGTGAGACATTTATATTTCAACTCAACTCAAACTTTTTTACTCACAGTCAGGAAATAACTGACGATATGGCAAGAGCTAATTTGTTGAAAAATAAAACACAATCTCTTTAAGAAGTGTTACTTGTGTTAATTGAAATATATATCATGAACGCGAGTTATTGTTGTGCATGCACTAGATTTCATCATTTGATTAATCAGATCAACTAATATGCTATACGTACTAGATTACGATATCGAGACAGTAAACCATCATAAGACATACTGAATTAGTTGAAGACTAATTCCAAATCGTATCACCTGTCATAACGAATCATTTAAGTTATGTAACGCATGCCATATGTTTGTACTTATGCATTTGAAATCCTAATTTTCAAAAACCACATTAGATTTCTTTATACAGAAACATATTTAAGGTATGCTCTTAAAGTTTATGGGTCTTATACACGCTTTAAGTAGTGGGTAAAAGAATCAACAATTATGTTATCTTTTTGTGAAATTTGGGACTTATCATTTCATCAATGATACAAACTGTAGTTACTTGTCCAGAAATAATTTAGGGAAGCTAAACTACATCATATGAACCATGCCATCTTGATAAGGTAACATAAAATGTATTATTCTAAGGAATATAGTTACATGAGTCGAGTGCGCTAAGAACGTGTAATTACAAGGTTCTTTGAAATGGAATGTTTTAAAGAATCAAAATACACATAATATACATAAATATGAAAACGCACAAGTTCATATTCATTCACTTAAATCCAATGACTGTAATTATCTCTGTCGTAAGTCGATTCACCCAGCATGTAGATACGGTACTGTCTACCCGACTGTTTATCATTGGTTGTAAAAACGTCGAATCAATGATATGTGACGTACTTAAATTCATGCTTTGTGTTGTACATTCGTGTATCCTTATCTCATGTCAAACAGACATATATGTATATGCAGACATATGTGAACTCACGTATGGAACATCCAGGGAAGTCCTTCCATTGGTAGATGTTGTAACAGTCCTAAAAATATATTTTATATATCACAGCTGACTACCTTTGTTTAAGTCCTCGCAGACAAATTGCTATAGAAACGATTTGGACTTTTGCATAGTATGTTGTTGCATTTGTTCCCCTCAATTAAATTTTAAATCAAATTGAAATGATGTTGGAGAAAGATATTCATTGATAATTATTCAATGTCAACAGTGAAAGAAAAGCATCAAGTTAATAATTACTTTAATGCTAATAATACAGTAGAGAACTTCTTATAGAATGTTTTCTTTAGATCCAATATAAAGCCGAGGAGCTTCATGAAAATAACAATAAAAGTTCATATTTTATTCATAGATTCAAATTGAAACCTTGTTGGTCGTATGGTTATTTTCCATTTAATAGACAATTGATTAAATTTGCTTTCGGCAACTAACCTCCATTTAAAATTAAAAGCTTTAAGTAGACACTGCTACTAGTTTCAGGTAATTCATTCAGTTTGATTCTCACGACATATTTCAATAACACCTGCTTGTTTAGTATTTCCAGCGGAAATCACTGCTTCCAACAAAACTATTCCATATCCTGCAAGCCCATTCATGGTAGTCACACACACTCCCTGGCAGATTTTACAAATACCGATCACTGCTGAAGTATAAGACGTCAATTATTACCTAAACAGATTCAATTTACTCTATCGTTGCTAAAGGTTATTCTGTTACAGTTTTGTAAGCCCATAATTTTCAAATACTTTATAATAGTGCTTTGAGACATTTTAAAGTAATGGACAGAAAAATAGGCAATATCGACACAAGAGACCATTAAAGCTGTCCACATCATCACATGTTTGAAATGCCTGTATTTCAAGCAATATCCTGTCTGTATAACACTGGAAACACTAAGTTTCTTTGTCACGAGTTGAATTTCATAATTCAACAAAAAGAGTAAATGTTCTCCTTCCATTTGCTCGTTGCAGCAAAGGTATAAAATGAAAGCAGGCACACAAACGACTCATTGTGCTAAGTGACAGTTGTACGGCTCTTCGCTCTATCATTATGAAGCGCAGACTGTTTATATGTTTAAACATAACAATTTCATTTCCATTATAGACACATAGCTATAAGTGTTCCAGCACATTTTCCCACGCCTCAGGACAAGGTGCGATTTGTCAGGAAGCATACACCAGTGTTTAAAATATAGCCCGTTCGCCAGTCCTTGACTGGCTACTTTTTGCCAGGACTGGTTTCTTTTTGGTCAGGACTGGTAACTTTTCAAAAGTTTTCTTTATTTTCCCCTAAGGAATGGATCAATTAATTTTCAGGACAGGCTAGGTTTCCAATCTATTTTATACACTGCATACACAGAGGCGAGTATTCTCATGAAGACATTAAAGGGGCAGTAGCACGTTTTTTGAGAATTTTATTTTTAAAAATGTTCACTGATAATTGTATGTTAACGCTAAATGTATTACTTTGATAGTGTCAAAAATTTCATTACACAAGCCAATCATTCATAGTCAGAGAACAAAGTATGAAGATTCACCTAAAATCCCTTGGCGGCCATTTTTTTGTGAACACCTTTAATTCATTTTGAGTAAGAAAAGGAATCGCATGGCTAAACTATACATTATATATTTGAATTATTACTGCCCCATTTGGTTTGAATACATTGCCTTTCAATTGGAACCATTAATTTTCATTTTCCTGACATCACCTTATATTCCCCCTAAAAACGTGCTACTGCCCCTTTAAGTTAACGTCTTTTTATGATGAAGCACAAGAGGCACTTAGATATAACGGCTGTGTCAATAGGTCTTGATACTTCATCAACAGTGTCAGTTATATCATGCTGAACATGTTCAGCTGTAATGGGACTTATCTTCCATAGCATTAAAAGTGATCTGTATGATGTGAATGCCATTAACATAGGGCACGTTGCAACGTCCTTGTTATCTTCTCTAAGCTCAACAAGATGTGATGAATGTGGATTAATTAGATTTGTAAAATACAATCTGATTAAAATCAGATCGAATTCAGATTGTATCATTTCGTTTCGTTTTATTTCCGTGTTTTTTCGTTTTAGTTGTACGAGCTATATTCGTTACTATCGCGTATAGATATTGGCTAAATGTTAAAGCGGGCGATACGTCCATCTGATTTTAATCAGATTGTGTAAAATGTTACTTCAAGCAATAATAGTTTTAGGGTTTTCTCGCATTTGAACGTGAAAGTATTTCTGTGTTGAATGTGCTTTGTTATGAACTACGGGGTATTAAAAATGTGCTGAACATATCTTTTTCATGCGCTTACACTTATTTGGTATGGATCATGAAACATGTAATATTGTACTATTTTCTTTAATGGATCATGAAACATGTAATAATGTACTATTCTATGCAAATGTATAACTATTTCGTTACTGTGTATTTACATACTGTTTTGTCTTGCTTAATGAACTGATAAATAAATGGTGTGGCAACAAATCTTTGATAGATATGAACAATATTGACAATATCATTTGTATAACTTACCACTTCTATTGAAGGACGACATCAACACTAAACTTACAGCATGAATGAAATTTTCAATCTCTGCTGAATAAGCTTTGATACGAACTATTTTTCAATTTTTTTCTCTTTGTGAAATGAACCTTCGTGCTTTGGTCACAGATTAACTCATGAACTGTGTACTTATAAGTTATACTTAAGTGCTTTAAGCTGATGTGTACATTATTACAACAGTTCTTCACGCTTGACGGGAAATGATATGATGATTATTAATCATGCTAGTTCTGTGCATAAAGTATAATTAATGCACATTTATACCTAATATTCATCTAAGCCACAATGATAAATGTACACGTACATGTAGGATATGTAACTAAACTTAAAAAGTAGCAGGTGAGTAAATGAATTTACATTCTGTGTTATTCTGATAGCACAGCAGTGTATATATCATTCGAGGTAAGTAAAGCCTCAATAACGTTTAAAACGTACACGCGTGGCTCTTTCAAAGCTTAGTTTCTTCTAGTTAATGTCGAACATACCATGATTTTTAAGAAATATGAATGTTTCTCTTCCTGGTTGGTTGGAAATAGACTCGGCTCTTGCAAAGAAATAGAGAATCATCCCCAAGTGTCCTCTGATTTTAAATATCAACACAAATTGATAAAAGTAGAAACTATCCGAGGTTTACCGAAAACATTTCATGTCATTTGATATCAGAAGACAGGAGGGTGAGATTATATTCATCATCCAAAATCATTTTTCATTAATTTTTCATGAAAAATGTATATCTCTGAACACTGCACTAAGTTTAAACTCCTAACGCGGTGACGTTGTAGCATTGTGATGTCATCGTGTCTCTCACAGATAACAGTTTGACGTCATCTTGCTATGACGCCAAAGCATTGTGACGTCATAACTTGATGAAAACGTTTGTGATGCATGTACTTGCTGATTGCAGGGTAATGATCAGAATCTACCATCAAAACCATATATCATAGTCAAAGGATATATCGCCTGGTCTTCCACAAGCGATATCTTCTGTGAAATACATGTAAAACAAATTTCCCCGCGGGGATAATAAAGTTTATCTTATCTTATCTTATCTTACATAGAGATTATTACCCGAGGAAGTGTGTCTGACTGTGTCATGTGACTTTTACGAAACGAGCGTTGTTTTTTATATTACCTGAGCGAGACACACTTCCGAGGGTAAAAATGTCTTTATTACCGATTCTATTTTCCATTTTACCATCTTAGAAATATCATAGAGTGGACTGCTTCCTTTGCGACGGCCGGCTAATGTGACGTCACGAACAATGGTGTTATTGAAACTCAACAATCGTTGCTAGGCAAAAGTAATAAGTACACATGTGTTCATATCGAAAATATGTCACTACGTATTTTTAACCCTATGGGATATAAATGACCATATCAATCTTTATATATAACGTTAGTCTTTATATAGATTATATCTAATCATAGCGTCTTTATAGGTAAAGAATTTAAAGCATTAAAAGACTCAATAAAGATTCAGACAACTGTCTGATTGTCGTACGTTAAATGTACAAACAGTGTTACTATTAATAAATTTTTCACATCAGACTAAATTTGGAAACAAAATATCAGCATCGTAGTTTATGTAAAAAATGGAAAGCTATAACATTAAAACGTATAAACGTTCAATATTGAATTTTAGAAGCGTTATTTGTTTTACAATCAAATACGAACTTCTGTTCATCAATCCCTTATGCTACAAAGTAGGCCTTTTATATGACATTTCTGGCTTCTTATTGCATTCATCTGCAAATAAAGTTATAAATCATACATTTAATAAAGATGATTATCTGAAATTGCTAAACATCAAGGACTAGAAGTGTCAACAATATCATAAACCTTATTTGATTAAATTTTCAATTGAAGATTTTTCTTAAAAATTCAATCCTGGCGTATAACGATCTAAAAGGCAATGAGATTTACAAAGATTTACAACACTACATTGCATTTTTAACATTTGTTTGATAAATGTGGTAATTTGACAACTTGACACCTGTTTTCGAGGAAATCATTGAAAAAGACACCCCCTGACACAACGTAAAGGAAATGTGTATTTACATGATTAACTTCAAAAGGTTGATAACTAAGATAAGAAGCAATACAGAGAGGAAAATAAAGCCTCCGTGTTTACTTAGCTCACGAGCAACTTAACCTGTCCAAGCATGGTTTGGCAATCAAAGAAATTCTTTCCACCCAGGTGAGCAGAATTTCAGATATTTTCCGTGACAGAAATCAAGGTTTATCTATGACAGTGAGTGAGGTAGGGGATTATATACGATCCCATAATAACAGGGCTGGAGGACCCAGCGTGTGAAGGGATATATCGGGGGGCTGAGGCCAACCCCCGCTGACAGCAAGATACAGCATGGGAATAAGAGTTTGGGTTGCGCAGCACGCTGTACGTTACTTAGAACGTCAACCAATAGACTCTCGAGTCTCACTTCATCCACTTTATTAGTTGAAGTGAGTTGTATTCTAAGTTTTTTAACGTTTTAAAAAAAAAATTTCTCTTAAACGACCAGTCGGTCCCCGCATATGTATAAAATGTGGGTAGGAGATTTTGAGTTGCTTAGCACGCTGTACGGTACTTAGAACGTCAACCAATAGACTGTCGAGTCTCACTTCATCCACTTTATTAACGGAGGATTTCGTTGAATATTGTGTTGTAGTTTAAGTTGTGGTTCTCTTATAAACATATGTATATAACATGGGAAGGAGATTTGGGGTTGCACAGCAAGCTGAGTGATACCATGATACCATGAACGTCAACCAATGGAGTTGGTCCATTTATTAAAACGAAGGTTTTGGTTGAATAAAGTGATTTTTCTCGTTTACATTCTAAATTGGCGACTGTTTGATCTCCCCCATCTATACCCAGGGTAGGGATTATAACCAAATAATATGCAGATGAAATATATTTATTTATTGATAGAGGTGATCATTCTTCCTCCACAGTTGATTAAGCCTCTGTTCTATTACGCCGAAATCCGTGGGTTCGGCAGTTTCCCCTGGCGGAAAAAAACTTTCATCTCAATACATTTGACAAGGCTTCTCGCATGGAAAGGGTTGTTCACATCACAATGCCTTTGCCTTGTTTCAGAAGCCAAAATGATGATTTAAGAACAGCGTCGCTGATTGCACAACTAATTTTGATTGCCCCCAATCAGACATCTCCCATTCTATCCCACAAACTCGTCGTAATGGACCAGAGGCTAAATCAACATGACTTGATCTGTCTCTGTGGGGAGAGAATGAGAGGTGATTAGAACTTCGTTATTACGAACTGTCACTCTTATTTCGCGAAGTATTTTCACACTTGCGAGCATTATATTACCAGTTGATGCCTATACTCAAAGTTAAACAATCATGGCTAGAAAGAAAAAGTAAATATATAGACGTGACAAAGGCTACAAAGCTTCATAAAGTCATATACTATATATATATAATCTATTGCTTCTGTCTGTCAAAGACTCAAATATAAAGCTAAAGTAATCAAATCATTACAAATAATATTAAGTATTTGTTTACAAAACGCTTTTAATCATATGTCATGGTGTGTTTTTCATTAGTAAAGGTGTATTTTGTAAATAAAATGATATTTCAATGATTAAAACTCGCTTGTAACTTCAAGTATAAAAACGTAAGAGAAATGGTATTTCCTTGCCATGACACAGTTGTGTAATATATCGTGTTAGATATACAATAGTTGCCTTCCAATTCTCACGCTATAATGTTTCCAGTAATGCAATTAATCAGTGTAAACTTTCAGATAAATTGTTCCGAAGACACATAGGACGTCGAATAATGTTGCAAGCAAAGTGATAAAGAATGTTTAACAAAACCAACAATTTCTTGAATTCGGAGAGAGTTGCTTGATTTTGTTTAAAGTTTTGTGTTTGTTAATGTTCATAATTTCCCTTCAGTGTGTGGATTAAGCAAACAAATTTTCAATTTTTATAAATGTTTTACACTTATTCGAATGTATTTCATGTCTACCCTCTTGACGGCAATGATCACTTATAGTTCGTTTTGATATCATTTACGTTGCAATCAAAGGAAAAATATGAACTGGTAAAATTAAACTTCCTTTTGTAGCAAGGAAACTTAAGTGAAATAAAGGATTTTTTGTGGCGAAACAAACAAAAGAAAACGAGACAACAATTATATGTGTACATGTGCACAGAGAACATTTATTAGACTGGGTGTATTTTAATGTATGGCAGTCAAAATTACAAGGTTGTTTTCAGTCTACATTAGCACTATCATATAAAGGAAGCATGTCCTCCATTGAGATATGTTCTAATGAGCGTATAAAATGTTGGTGATAATGTATACATGGTCACCAAAACCCTTACGAATATGATGCCAAACAATAATAATATTTCTTTTTGTACAGGCGTCTAAATAATGGACCCTGTCAAAATGGGTTTATGAAACAGTTAAGGTAATGATAATGTTGATGACTTTCCCACCTTAAAAGGTCCACAATACACATATATGACCAAAAACTCTTTTCCCGTCAACGACTGAATCATAAAGCATACCAAATGCCCAAGACAAGCTTTACTTGTAACATTGTTCATGAATATTGTTGACCCTTTATGGCCTCATAAACAGTGGACAATAAAAACCTCCTCGGGAGAACTGGCGCCATACAAGGCGGTCAGTTGTGGTCAGAAATGAATTCAGGCTGTTACAAATCTATGTACATTCAACGGTAAAGGAAATGCTCATCATTTTCTTTAGAGCCATATCAAAATACTGCTGTCTGACAAACTTGATTTCATTTATTAAGCTTGTAAATAGAAATACAAAGATTTACTCATCAGATTATGATTATCAATTGATCATATACCCACTTAATCATACAAGATGGGCAGAAATCGCTGTTTTATATGCTTATTCGTCGGGCGTTTAAAAATATTATGATTATCAATTAATATACCTATTTATTCACACAAGACGTGCAGAAATCGCTGTTTATATGCTTATTCGTCGGACGTTTAAAATATAACTATTATCAATTTATATACATATTTAATCACACATTACGTGCAGAAATCCCTGTTTAATATGTGTTTTTCGTCGGACGTTTAAAATCCAAATTATGAATATGAAGCGAATCAAATATATTGTTGACCTAATGCACATTCTAAGACTCTTATTCATTGACGCGTCATAGACGTAGGACGTCTTTTAAACGGACAAAAATTATATTTCAGTTTCCCATCTCGTCTTGTCATGGAGATTCAAAACGACATTTGTTTAGAAACATGACCAAAACATGCTTCAAATTTGAAAACATGAAAATTGGTTTCCGAAGACATGTAACTCTACGACTATCTGTGCACTAAGGTGGTGACATGTCTTTTTCCGTCAACTATATAAACATGTACATTGTCCATAGTCTTTAGTTCAGATGCGCTTGCTGAGTTATAATGCTTGATATCAATAAGGTTAGAAAGATTGTCCATTTCAAGTAAATATGTTAGTAGAAGTTACCAGTTAACATGTCATCAATCCTTTATACAACGCCAGAACTGACGTTAGATTTTTAACTAAATCAATTGTGATAACGGCGCAAATGTCTCTTTCCGGAGTATAGACATATTAGATAATTCTAATTGTTAAGTTTATTGTTTTTGATTTCGTGATGTAAAATACACCAGACGTCGCGGTTTACATTTTTGTGAAAATTGCCTTATCACATTTGACAGTAATCAGGTTAAGGTTATGAAAAATGGTAGTCACTGACGTCAAGTTTATCTTCATCACTTGAAACCATCCCACTCAAAATCACAAAGACGAACAATACCTAATTCATCCAGGGCATTTTACAGGATTATGCTCGTAAATTTTATTGAAATTTCATACAGTTTTTAGGGGTATTGTTACACCCCACGCCTCATAAGAAACCTGAGAGACCTTTATCAATGACTATAAGATTCTCTGTCTTGTGTGAAAAACCTTACGAAAGCCGTCCAATCTGATATGCGTGTAACCCAATGCTGTATGTTGGCAGGGGTTGGTAAAGGTCTAGCCGTTGAGAGCGCGATTTCATCAGTTTATTTGGAAACAATAAAGCCATGAGGACTTGTTACTGATTTGACAAAGATATGATGCTAAGTTCCACAGGGTTGATTAAAAAAAGTCATGATGTTGGAAAAAGATGTTCGTATCAGAAGTGAAAAAAGGTTTTTGGTAGGTTTAATTTCTACATCTAAAAACAAAGTTTTATATGATTTTCAAAACAACATTTTATAGATAAATCGTATTTTATGTAAAAAATAACAACAGTGAAAGATCGAAAAATAAGCTCTTCCTGTGATATTACAAGACGTAATCAGTCCTATATTCTCACAATAAAGAAGTTGTCATTCAGAATTATCGATCTCCTCATGTTTACCTTACCACTGACGTCGAGAGATTCATGTGATATGAAATATGGCCAACGATTATCAAATGAACCTACAGACAACACAGCATATGATTAATTACCTAATGATAAAAATATACATGTACCTGTTACAACATTTACTTTCAATTTCTGAGTGTCAAGAAAACAATGTTGATCATTGAACAATTTGAGGCCAAACTGAAATTTAAAAATATGATCTGTCTATCATACAATGTTGATAAAATAGGTCCATTTCTTCCGATATACGATGTAATATGTTTGACGATTACCCAAAATATGTGTTATGCACCTAACGTTTAAGCAGATGTCACGACACTGTCTTGAAACCTATTGAAACCTAAGCTGAAACCAGGAATGCTCTTCACAACCATACACAGTTTCGTAAAGTAAAATACCTCAACTTCATCTTCTTCGTGTCTTCATTAACCACCTAGCGTTGGCACAAGACGTTACAATACATTCCTATAAATGACTACGTTGTGTTCGTACTCTAATCCACTTTAATCGAAATATCAATCCAAAACAAAATTAAAACGGTATCATCCTAAAATGATACTTTCTCGCCAATGACCAGCATATAACAATGAGATAATATGTCAATAAGTTTCGTACACGGTGGTATAACATTTCGTTGAAATTATCATTTAAACCTGAAAGTGGTGAAATGCTCCGAAATCTAATCCTCAGATACAGGTAAGAGAAATTCAAAAGGATCCCAAAATACACAATTTCTCCTCCATGTGACACGACACAAGTATCATTTTGATATTGCCATCAATGCATTTATGTAACAAAAATTAAGTCATGAAGATTTTGGTTTCAAAGATATATTCAAGCAAGTACCTTACATAATATTATCTCACTAACGAATGGCATAATACACGATTGAATATGTTTATGAACATGTTGATGTTGGATTGTGATGTATTTTACATTGTATTACATTTGTGTTGCAGGGTAACTTATCAATTCTTTGGGCTTCTATCGCACTTGAGAGAATAAACCCTCACAACCCGTAGCCCGTAACCCAGTGTTGGTTCTGCTTTGACACCCCACGATAACGGTTACACTAACATCAATGCATTCTATAAAAACTTCCATCTAAAAGTGATGAAATGCAGCTTCCTGATTTAATCCTCATGGTGCCAGAGTGACGTTCTGACTGCTCCCCTGACCTAATTTCATTGACTGACCAGTCCAGGTAAGTACTAACTCAGATCGTTCTCAGGGGACTATGTCCACTTCTATACCTCTGGGGATAACGCAGTGCTTTGATCCCCAAAGCGTTTTTGTCCCTTTTCAAGAAAGTTCAATACATTCCCTTTCCATTTCGCCCATCCTCTTGGGGAGGGGACTTGGCGTTAGGCAGAGTAAACACCTGAAGTAGCCTGTCCAATATCGCAGGATATATGATATCTCTTACCGTGACATTGCTTTTCAATTGCTTTGACCTCAAACAGAGAGAAAGAATAAGAAGAGGTGGACTGTTGGCTTAAGCCATAACCTGGCCGGAATGAACTGCCTCAATAAAGAAAATATGAAAGAGGAACTTGAGTAAATAGAGCCAGTTTTACAAACAAATCGTGTCAAGTTATACCAACTTGGGGGTTAACCACCCTTGCTGTAATAATGGTTGGTGCTCTTGTTGAAACATACTAAGGAAATCCTTTGATAATCCGAAACAGATGTGAATTAGATAAGCTTTGGTGTGCTTTAGTCAAGGACACTTGAAACATTGTATTTGGTCAGGTTTCAGGACATTTCATATTAACGTTCAAATATAATTCATATTTTTACATTTCAAAAATAAGGTACAAAATACCTATATCATATCGTGATTGTTTTTATATGAATATGTTTTGTTTAATTAGGGTTGTTATTCTTATTTGCCAATGACAATTCGGTCATGACCAGCAAATACTATTTTGCATATTAACAAAAAATACATAATATATACATGTATGCTTCATTTTTTTGTTTTATGAAACGATGAAATTTGTCATGTCCTGTAATATAATTATTGATATTTTTAATGAACATATTATTGATATATGTCGTCATAAGCATGCATTTCTTCTTTCTTCCTATCTCGGTCGCTTCCTTTTCACTTTTATCTTCTATAATTTTTTATGTAGTGAAATACCGCACTCCAGAATTCAAATTCGCCCTACAAAGTTGCTTAATTTATTACCTACGAGGGCAGTCATATCGAGGTTCATATTTTTCATGTGTTGCACTAGGGCAAAATATCACTTTTTCATTGTGACGTCACGTCATAAACAATACTTTGACGTCACGGTTCACCTATGACGTCACAATCTATACGGATTGGCGGCGGCTAGTCCGCCTATGCAGAGAAGTAGGTTTTAAGTATTTTCTTCAATTTTGGGAGTACGGTAATAAACAGAATATTATATTCGTGCCCATGACATACTATGTTTACGACACTCGTGCCCAAATATCAGTATATCCCTCGCTCTCGCTCGGGAAATACTAATATTTAGCCACTCGTGTCGTAAACATAGTATGTCATAGACACTCATATAATATCCTCTATATTATTGAATGTTTGCAGAGGACGTGTCAAAGCAGTGGGTCGATTTGGGATTAGATAATCTGAAACAATTTCGCTATATTAAACTAACAGTATCATTTATTAGGTGTTCACATAATTTCAACGTATTCAAACATATTTTAAAATGAATATAAATATTTGGTAATCACATAATGTAATATACTCTTAGTGATATTCGTTCTTAAACATTGAGTGAGTGATTTGGAGTTTTTACGCCGCTTGGGCAATATCTCAGCCATGAGCATTGTGTGGTTCTTGAAAACATTTGACATAAACTAAAATCTAAAAGAAACGTCCCCTCTATATTTGATTCTCGATTCTCAATAGAACAAAAAATATAACAAAACGATATGTTTGTACCTTAACCGCTGCATTTTGTGCGTTTAAGCGACGTGTTTCTTCAGATAGTGCCTTGGCATATATAAGAATGGTGTCATTTTTCGTGATTTTTGATGTGTGTGAAAAAACAAAAGGGCACGTTTCTTTTGGATTTTAGTTTAGATTTATAAACCAATGGGGTCCAAACTACGACTAAATTTCTTTCATTTTCCTCCGAACATCTCATCTTAAAATATAAAATACCATAATGCATAACACAAAGTTAACCATTGCCAAATAATTTTGCCTTAACTTTGCCGAAAACGTGTTACTCACAAATTCAATTTTAAGTGAAGTTTTATATAAAAAACATATGATTACAAAACTATTGTCTATAAATTATTTTCTTAAGATATGGAGGTGATTATGAATGAAAGTTGAAATGAAGTTTTATATAAAAAACATATGATTACAAAACTATTGTCTATAAATTCTTTTCTTAAGATATGGAGGTGATTATGAATGAAAGTTGAAACGAAATGTCATTCAGCAGCTCTAGAAAGCTGACACAATAAATTGAAAAACGTTTTTAGTTCTTGGTTAAGGTCGAACAAGAAGAAATTGAACTCCTCGTAAAACAGCTAGAAACTTGGGTAGACTAGTGCCTGAAGAAGAAAATATTGATGAAAGATTTCTGAAAGATAACTTGCCAAGACCCCCTTTGGAATTCACTGTCAGTGCATTGAATGTTGACGGATTTTAATATGTTAAATTGTAAATCTTGTTACGTAAATGGAACAAAACATGTCAAAACAAGTGACATTTTTGAATATCTACATAACCATAAAATATAAGTGAAGTCATCAACTAAGCAAAAGACACCTGAGATGTAAATAAATAAGCCTATAGGTGCAAGAGTTTTGTTTCTTTATACGTTGTCCATGTCCCGCGTAATCAAAATACGTGCCTTCGTCACATCCTGCAATTTATACTCGTTTATTTTGACATGCATTTGTAAACCACTCTCTGAAGCAAATTATACATGTAACATCCCAATTGTGATGATACAAAACACCGCGGCAAGACAGTTTGCAAATGGCTTCTGTTATTATTTACGCTCTGGCAACATTCCAAGGTTAAAAGTTATGTTATGTTACTTCAAAAGTGACAGGAATGATGTAACAATTTAGTTGAGGTGAGGTTCATATAGGATAAGAAACGTGTCAGAGGGAACTTCTCACGCTCCTGAAACCTTCAGCCATAATCCTTTCAACAATGTCACATGTCTGAGCGCTGAAACTTTCTTTATGGTATGTCATGATATTGAAATTAAAAACGCCATCAAATTTTCCCGAGACCAAAATGTCAGATGAAGGCAATAAATTGTCTAGGGTGATAATGTCTTAATGCTCCCCTTAAGATACACGCCTCGTGTATGGAATAGGTAAAGGTGTATGAAAGACGCAGCATCGTAAACAACGAGTCGGGTGTGTGCATACAGTAAAAAATTACGTTTGAAGGTCTGCGGGGTTGAACGAGCAACTGGCACTTTGCTACACATATGGGTACAAATATTTTCCACATTTACGACTTCTTTTAGGGACTACATGTACTAGCTAAAATCTGAAAATAAATGGTTCCGATTGAAAGAAAATGTATTCAAACTAAATGAAGCAGTAATAAATCAAATATATAATGTCACTTTCAGCCATGTCATTCCCTTTTCTTACACACAACGAATTAAAGGTGTTCACCCAAAAATGACCGCCAATGGATTTCAAGAAGATCTTTATAGTTCGTTCTCAGACTATGGAAAATTGGTTTGCGTAAAGAGATTTTGGGCACTGTCAAAATAATACATTTAGCATTAACGTCCGATTATCAGTGAAAATTTAAAAATATAAGACTGTGTAAAAACGTGCTACTGTCCCTTTAACACCTCCTTGTATACAAAACATATTTTGCCTTCAAAGACAAATTGAGAAAATTAAATAATTCACAACGTGGCAATCAATGGGGAAAACATATATTCTTCCCATGAATAATGTCGAAGTGGATTGATTGTTAAGGTAGAGCTGGGGTATTTTCAACTATACTTTTGTCTTTGTTACACGAAAAAAATTTATTTAAGTTTATCTATGAATTATTGCAATATGGTTATATGGTACGTTATCTACCACTTGATTAATTTGCATACTATCATTTTATTGACATATGACGACAGTGATTTAAATAAGTTAACACGCTACATGTCTTAGCATACATTTCATTTGATTAAGCAAGATACAACAATTACCAGCGGTTAAATGCTGTTTCAAATGTAAAGATAATGATACCATTTTTCAAATGTTTCCCACTTTTCATATCCAATGTCAAATCAAACACTTTGCAAAAACGAAAACAATACTAGATCTTGAAATACTTCAATTTAAGGGAATGAAGTGATTTAACTATAAAGAAGAAATTTACTGATATCAGAAAATTGCCATAGATCAAATATTGTCTTTAAATTGTTTATATTGATAATGGTACAAAGAAACAAACGTGTCTGGTGTTAAGGTGACATAGATGCTCGACTAGGTTGAAAGCAGGTTAAAAGGTTAATTATAAAGAAACAAGCCAAGTGATTCAAATCCTTTTTATGTAAGAAATGCAATAACGATAGGATTGTTCAATTACAATAAACAATGATCACAGAACTTAAAATGAACAATTTATATTAACAAATGCATAGAGTTATATCAATCACAATGGTAACATTTCTTAATATCCAAGACAAAAACATAAATGTACAAAACTTAAACGTAGGAAACAAAAATAAGTATATTATGTAGCGTAAGTACAAGAATGTTAAAATGTAGCCATACATGCAATACTGTAAAAGTGCACTTTGAATAACATTCAAACATTATCCAGATATGGTGAGTAATCGCAGTTTCTGCTATTGTTTTCAGTTCATTCTCACAAGCTATCTTGAGTAATCCTTTAAGTCACAATGGATGTCACCACGGCCTCCAGACCATATCATCATGCGCATGCGCATTATCCGGTCTCAAACAAGAACTTCCAGTTGCGAAAACAGGTTTCTCAATGACGTAACTATTCGTTAAAGATTGTTGAGAAACGGCCTTTACAGGGGTCACGGTCGCACAGGGTAGATAACTCTTGTCTGTCCCCGTTGATGTAACACTAGATTTTGGCAGGTCCGCGTAAAATGTTCCTGATACACCATTGTCAACAGACGTTCTCTGCACAGACGGTGTCGTGCACACATTTGTTCCATGAGATGTTCCCGTAAACACAGGAATCATGTAACTAGGGGTTGGGGAAGCTCTAATGATATTCGTTGGTAGAACAAAAGCGATTTCCCCTGAAGCTAGTTGTGTCGGAATAACCTGAAGTCCACTGAACACGTTGCCGGATTTCACCGGTTCCAGAGACGGCAATGCGGCCACGTTATTGTTGACGTCAGCCTGCACTGATGACTCACTGCGCGGCGACCATGACCTTGAACTGCCGTCTTCGACTTTGGTGGGTGAAGGCGGTAAACTTATAGATGACACTGTTGGTAGATATTTAGTATCCTTTTCACCTACTCCGGACAGACAGTCGGCAATATGGTTCAACAACCTTGTTTTGAGATCGGCGTCGCAACTCTCCATCGACGTGAGAAAACGTTTCACCTCCTTCGCACACTCGTTGAATCCAACACGATATTTGCTCAGAACGGATGGGTCCTCTGCGGCTGCCGCTAGAAATTTAAAACTGCAATGAATTTGACTGTTTGACGTGTTTCATGATAAATTATTTTCATTATTTGTTCATGAGATTAGGAAAATACCCTATTCAAGAATTAAGACGTAACTTGTTTACATGAGGAAGATAGATAAAATGAATTTGACTTTTTTGACGTATTTCATGATAAATTATTTTCATTATTTGTTTATGTAATGGATGCACAATGACACGTTTCTGTTGAGATTAGGAAAATAACCTATTTACGAGTTCAACTTGTTTACATGAGGAAGATAAATAAACACCTGGCTGGTGTGTAAAGCTATCATGTTACCTTTGTTAACTGACAGATTTAATTCCAGAAATAAACAGTCGTATAATACGACAGCAAACATGTAATATCTTCTGTTGAAATAAACCTTCCTTTGATAATGGAGATGTAAGGACACAACACGGGATAGTACAATTGAATAACGTTTACCTAAGGGAGGAATTGTATTGTAGCTTGTCGCATGTACCCTTAACTCAATGCTTATCCACTAAAAGGAATGGTAGAGACGTACATGAATTGTTGTAATCGTAACTACAAGTACTTAACATCGTTCCAGACAGAAACATAATCAAGAAACCTTTGGTTTTAAATACTTGACATAGCAAACGTGA
This sequence comes from Steromphala cineraria, assembly GCA_916613615.1. Lineage (NCBI taxonomy): Eukaryota > Metazoa > Mollusca > Gastropoda > Trochida > Trochidae > Steromphala > Steromphala cineraria. The sequence goes on from OU744732.1 coordinate 25,148,773, forward strand.
CATCAACACTATATCATTCGATTGTGAATTTTAAAAAATCATGAGATAATTAAGCCATTGTTATCTAGCTGTACTAATATGAATAAGCCTCTATTCCTCCAGGCAATTGCAAACACGAGATTGAACTTCAAGTGCAATTTGAGAATACCGTAATGCATTGGTCGTTTTTACTTTCATAAAGCTTCTAAGCATAGCCCGAATTCCTTTATAAATTGAATTTCGAAATAAAACTTAATACCACAAATCCATTTAAACCTTTGAGTTGCGACAGCGTTATTTTTCCCTTTTAAAGATTGACCCAGCCACTCTACGGTGCGACCACCAAATGCTCCCGCGCACCTTAGGTCACGTGGTAACAGGTACGCTTTTCTTTGATCTTGCCGCTCATCTCACCTGTGAACTGTTGTCTCTGCATTTGACGTAGGTGCTTTACAGTCATTTCAAGGATGTCTGCCTTCTCCATCTTATTGTGCCGGGTACCCTGGTTGAGAGGATTCGGGGACGTGAAAGGTGATTAAGAATAACCAATGGAGAGAAAGTATTTCAAGCAAAGCGTGGGAACAGACAAGTTGCAGTTCAGCGATAGATGTGCTTAGCATGTGGAATTTGTTTACACGTGTATACCCGTATGACGGATACTTGAACATTCGAAATAATAAGTTGTAAAACGAGAAAATGAAAAATGACGGATACAAAGATACATTTAAAGGGACATGTTTTTGAATTACATTAAAATATCTCTCTAAACAAATACAGCTTATCTCACTTATGAACCCCACTGGTATTCAAACTACCACATTTTACTAACACTTTTAGTCTTTTCTAAGCAAAATATATTGTATATCATGAGATATTATATGTATGTTTTCTATATCATTTTGTATGAAATAGTCGGTTCTGTTCCGTCCTTATCCATTTCATAATATAATATAATATAATATATAATTTAAAACTTTATGATAAAAAAGCCACAAGCCGTTTTTGCTAGATCTCAGATAATTTCTTCTACGAGTAAGAGATAATTTCCCTTCCTAAAGATAGCACGTTTGTCAAAAGCTTATATACAAAATGTAAAGAATAAAAAAAATCAAAACTTTCTGTCCCTCTAAGGAAATAGAGATATATACATCTATACGAAATATAAACAGTTATTGACAACCCAATGAGAGGCAAATGTTGTATATGAATGAACTATAACATGAAAAAAATGGTAGCATGGGAAGATCAGAGCATGCAAACATAAACCATATGAGTGTATTACATTCTGAGAATGATTGGTACAGGTATATTCGAAATTAGATGTATAAATGTAAAGCCTAGTGTCATTTATTAAGACTCATGTGACATTGAGAAAAACAAATTACTTAAGTAATAAAATGGCAAAACACGAATTTGATCTTAGAGGTTGAAGGGACAGTAGCAGTATTTTTCTAAATTATATTTCTTATAAAAATCATATGTTATATATATGCCAAACGAAATAGCATCAGGGTGAACACCTTTAATCATTTTAGTATGGTAAATGGATTCGCGTAGCCTAAAACAAAATTCGTTTGTTCGTTCAATGCCTTGCGTTGGTGTCACGTGATTTGCTTGTCGTGGTATACAAGTATCCCCCCCAATAACGTGTTACTTTCCTTTTAATTCTAATACGAATTACTATCTCGTCACATATATCGCCTCATCTAACGAATACGGCACAAATCGTTTGTCATAATAAATGTTTTTGCGTGTACCAACGCGTATGTCATATAAATTACCATGGAAGTGACATATACATTTGATGTCACTTAATTTGCTGTGATAGTTACCCCCATGAAAGAAATCTGCGTCTTTGCCTCAATATGGTGGCTAATATGTATAATAATGTAGTAACATCATCTTGACTATTAATATAGATTTGTTGCAGACTATTTATATATGCTGTAAACATCCTATGAGTATGCAGTCCTTTTAGTGAAACGGTAAATTCTCACCTCTTTTTTAATGGCTTCAATTAGAAGAGACTTTAATTCCGTTAACGAAGCGTTGATTCGGGCACGTCGTCGCTTTTCCATGATAGGCTTTGTAGTCTGAAATATTTACAAATTTTAATAATAACCAACAAAGATTGATGGATAACTTTTGATGTACACTCGTATATTGTATAGGTTTATAATCGTTTGAATTTTCACCCACCTTTCGGTCCCGTGGTTCTTGGTCTGTTGAAGAACCATTTTCCGAATGCATCTTGAGTAACGGTATGTATCCAAACTTCCTCCCTTAAAGTGTGTACTCTTGTGAATAAAGACACTAAAACAGATAAGAGGTATACGAACTCATCTCAAAAAGAGAATCTTGAAAGTATGTGTCAATCATAACCAAAGGTCCCGCCCATATTTGGTTTGAAGGTTTCTGATTGGTTGAAAGTCGCATACTCCCTGGCGTCATGCCACTCAACACTTGAGGCATGCGCCGGACGACTCGCGTGCGAAGCGAGAACTTCGTGGCACGCGACTAGATGATTATAGGGATGTGGGAAAACCACGCCTTCTTGTACGTTCTAGAAATATTCGCTCACTTGGACAATTTCATTTCGCTTCAGTCCTTTTCAGTTGTCGTTTAAGGGTGTAGCCGTAGGCCTGACACTTGTATGTCCAATATGTAAGTTAACAAGAGTGTTGTTTATACATGTACATGTACATGTACTGCAAAACTGCAGATTTGATCCACAATAAACAATAAATAGCATGAACAGTGGATTATTTTTTAAGAAATCACCACTCATTGAGTTTTTCGGTCATGGTGGATATCAGGTCACGAAATTATTTAATTTAATCAAACTACTTAAACAAAAAAACCTTGTACATAAATGTAAGTTATGATTCTTACATACACTTTCTGAAAATGACCACTGCGGCAACACATGGTCGACAATGCCAGAGATCTTACTTAACTAACTTAACACAACCAGTAAGACTTAAAGGGGCAGTAGCACGTTTTTTGATAATTTTATAATTTTAATATTTCACTTAAATTTGTAAGTTAATGCTATATGTATCATATTGACAGTGTCAACAATCTCATTACACAAGCCAATCACCCATAGTCAGAGGACAAAGTATGAGGTTTTCTATAAAATCCATTGGCGGCCATTTTTGTGTGAACACCTTTAATTCAGTTTGTGTGAGAAAAAGGAATCGCATAGCTGAACTTTACGTTATATATTTGAATTATTACTGCTTCATTTAGTTTAAATACATTTTCTTTCAATTGGACCCGTTTATTTTCTTTTTCCTGACATCACCTTATATTCCCCCGAAAAACGTGCTACTGCCCCTGAAACCTGTGATTTTCATTTGAATGGCATAACTTGGAGCACACAAATATTACATTTGGTATTATGTAAGGACATACAATGACATTTATATTATAAAAGAAAGTTATTCACCGCCTTACTGTTTTATATCAATGTTTACATAACTGGAAATACGATAAATACAACTGTTATATCTTCGTAAGTCTCATTAACTTTTGATGTCATAATTCTATTCTATTCATAACCAAGAATAATATTTTATTGATTGGAGAAATTATATAAATACAAAGTCATTTACGTCTGCGCATCTTCTAAAAAGGCGAACGACGCTAGTTCATAATTTGGCGAACATTCATAACGTTCTTCTAGGCGTTCGTAATTTCGAGAATGAAATCAAACCTTTATGCATAGAGCGCATGTCAAGTTATAGAAAAATATAATTCGTTTGACTACAACTATCGAATAATTAAATCAAACCTTACGTTATATATACAAAAAGTACAAAAAGCTAAGAGGACTACTCAAGCCATTTCTCGTATAGCAAAACCTTACGTCATATCAAATACAAAAAGTACAAATAGTATAAAAAGTACAAAAAGCTATGAGGACTACCCAAGCCATTTCTTTTATAGCAGAATCTTATGTCATATCAAATACAAAAAGTACAAAAAGCTAAGAGGCCTACTCAAGTCATTTCTCGTATGGCAAAACCTTACGTCATATCAAATACAAAAAGTACAAAAAGTATAAAAAGTACAAAAAGCTAAGAGAACTACTCAAGCCATTCTCGTATAGCAAAACCTTACTTCATATCACATACAAAAAGTACAAAAAGCTAAGAGACTACCCAAGTCATTCTCGTATAGAAAAACCTTGCGCCATATCACATACAAAAAGCTAAGAGACTACCCAAGCCATTTCTAGTATAGCAAAACCTTACTTCATATCTCATACAAAAAGTACAAAAAGCTAAGAGACTACCAAAGTCATTCTCGTATAGCAAAACCTTACTTCATATCACATACAAAAAGTACAAAAAGCTAAGAGACTACCCAAGTCATTCTCGTATAGAAAAACCTTGCGCCATATCACATACAAAAAGCTAAGAGACTACCCAAGCCATTTCTAGTATAGCAAAACCTTACTTCATATCTCATACAAAAAGTACAAAAAGCTAAGAGACTACCAAAGTCATTCTCGTATAGCAAAACCTTACTTCATATCACATACAAAAAAAGTACAAAAAGCTAAGAGACTACCCAAGTCATTCTCGTATAGCAAAACCGTGCGCCATATCACATACAACAAGTACAAAAACTAAGAGAACTACTCAAGCCATTCTCGTATAGCCAAGTGAAGATGGCCCAGATTGAGTGACAAATACCGCAAGTGACAAGAGGCGTTTTAAGTTTACGGAACATCTTGCGGAGCGGGGCGAGCGTGGAGCGTGGGAAAGCTTCTCTTCTCTTCAGTTATTTGATAAATCGTCGAGTCTACATGGCGCTACGTTGTGCTGTCTGAATATTAATGAAACCAGCTGATAAATGGCCCCTTTAACTGTTAAAGGGCCCACTGGAATATCTCAATCTTACACGATTACATCGTATACTAACTTTTCGTAAATTCTGTGTATATTCGTGAAACAGTGAGACATAGGTATACTTTTTGATATGTAACTAACGACTATTTTAGTGATAAAAAGGATTCAAAATGTTTCAATCTAATATCATTTTCAAAAAGTTACTTATTGTAAACACTTTTGTTCCTTGGCTTACTTGTAAATTGTGTTTAGGCGGAATGTATTTGATAACGCAACGAACATTCTTACGTTACATTGCAATGTGAAACCAAGAAATAAAGGATATACCTGCAAAATAAATTATTTCCAAAGCTTAACATGTTGGTCCACCAAACTCCTTAAGCCCGTATGATGGTTTGATGTTATTTTCAACGAACAGATATGTATTTTTTCTAAAATGGTAATTTGGATTTTTTTTAATGGTATTTGTTGAATATGCTTGTGGTGTTGATGTGACGGTGATGATAATGGTGATGTTGATGATAATGATTATGAAGTGATGATGATGGTGATGTTATTGGGACAATGATGATGATATTGATAAGGATGATTATATTGTTGTTGTTGTTGTTGTTGTTGTTGTTGTTGTTGTTGATGATGATGATGATGATGATGATGATGATGATGACGACGATGATGGTGATGATTATGATGATGATGATGATAACGTTGATGTAATCGTGGTTGATTGTTGTGTATACATGTCCGAGAGATTTGAATGTATGCACTCACTATCTGAAAGTGCGAAGGATATTTTAACGAATACGAAATTTTAAGTATTCACATCGTGTTCCTACCATGAAGACAGCAGCAAGGGCGTTTAAACTTCATCATTGCACTAAATTCTATTCAATGTAATTAATCTACCTTTATGAGCACATTCAATAATCACATTGGCAAATCCACCCGGCTTCTATTCAAATGGCTCACTTTTGTTATTCAAAATTTCATCTCAAGACATAATCTTTAATGACACAATATGAAATTTGAGGACACTAAAATGTTCATTTTAAAATCACTCAGATATTGAAAACCCTAGGATAAATGGTTAATTTATCGTAAAACGAGCTCGTGCAAAGACCAGATGTTTAACTATAAACCCTTTCGTTTTCAATGTGATAGCGTCAAAGGGTATGAAAAAGCCATTAAACTACCTGTCGAGCAATATGTTCTGTTTATGGTGTAATATTAAAAAGCCATCTTTTGCCAGTATGGTTATAAGTGTTTATAATTTCAAAACGAAAAGGGAGGTTTTGAAGTATTCACACCGTGGAGAAGATGCCAAGTGACTGTTGTACCTTATCTGATGTTGTTTGGCTCGTTAGAGATGACTCGACAAAGAGGAGTCTTTCTTATACACTGTGAACACCAATTATTTCGTTATGAACGATTACGCCCACAATAACACATTTCGTTTGATTTTTACACAATACATGCGAATAGCTTAAGAAAGCGTGGGAAAATGAATGCTGTGATAGAAAGAAACTGGCTGAACGAATCACATTTTTTAGCCCATCGGGCAATCATGCCTCCAAAATTTTGTACAAGAATGCAAGTATTTGGAGCAAGGAGACAGGCGGTTTTGGATGGGTGACGTTATTGTAGTGACTGTTATTGATAAACCAAAACGATACAGGCTGATGGTATCTTCCTACCAACTATTTTTGTGTTTATTAGGTTGGTTCAAGTGATAAAGTGACTTATATGGTGTTTTCAAATACAACGTTTATAGGAAATAAGTGTAGTTTAATAAGTCGGTTTTGCAGTTATGTTACCTTCAGCGTTTATTCGATGTTTAATAGTAAAGTTTAAATTAATGAAATGATATGACATGTTACAGATTCAGATTGTATGAGGTTTGTTATAAACTGTCCTACATATTTTAAATTAATTCGAGGAATATATTCATAAATTAAGATTTATTGCCATTCTTACTCGCAACTTGAACATTGTAGGTAACAAATCCTAAAACGTCATGTTGTGTGGACGCTCAGAACAAGGGTTTATGATAATACCAACCATTATAACATGATATATGTATCAAAATAGTCATTAAAGTATACATATGCATACTTGTAGGAAACATTAACACGATTTTGTATTCATCCTATCTGTTTTAACAAGCTTTTCTAAGTACTTTAGATATGCTTGAATTGTAAGTATCAAACTGAAAATTTAATCCGACATAGTTCTCTGCAACCATGATGGTCGGTTTAACGAGAGCTGACTGTATGTTCTCAGGACAGCAAGCGATGTCTATAAAGTATTTTTGAAAAATGAAAGATATAAAGCGATAACAACAGGATTCAGCCATATATGAGCTTCCGTGACCATTTTAGTCTTTTGGCTTTGTCCTTGGTCAAGATACAATATGTAGCGAATTTATCATCAGAACGCTGGGGCTACGTTTCCGTGTCTTGTATTGATGTGCGGGAAGTAAGTGACAAAAGACTAATGACTTCTTTCCGTTTTTGCTAAAAATATTCCAAAGTGTAGAACAAACAGGTCGGGGGACATGCATATTTCAAAGTTCCACTATAGGGTGATTGGTTCTTTTTGTACGTTACATCCTGCTGAGTTGAATCTGCCAAAACTACTAAATAGAAAACCAAGTCAAGCCCATTCTCTAAAGGGTGCTTGTGGTCGGACTTTTGTAAAAATCTTAAGATGGAGCCGAAACAACGTGACAATTTTGGATTATTTCCTATTTTTGCAGTTGGCCTAATTGTTTTTGCCCAATATTTTCAGGTCTCTAAGAGCATTTTGAACATTTTTCCTCTGTTAAATATTCCAACTTCCAAACTTGGTCTTTAAAGAATGGGCCTGATTTGCTCAAAACCCTATTGTCGTGTCTACTTAACACGGTCTACGAGCATACCTTATTTCTATCGCAGAAGAAACTTGAGAAGTATTATAGGGGAGAATTGACATGAGATGTTTATCAATTTAAATTTATGTTTAAAAAACAGTTTATCAAATTCAGGTCCGGGGGAATATCAATCAAAACGGGGTTTTTTTCAGTTGCAGTTCATACAGTTGTTTGAATAAATGATTTGTAAATGATCAATCGGTATCCAAAAATCGCCTTCATTTGTTCTGTATCCACTTTAAAAAATGCATATCAAAAAGATCATCAGAAATGTTAGTTATTATTTGTTTATTGGTTATACAAACTTCACTTGATTAACTACAGTTATTAAGCTATGTATTTAAGAAACATAAGCATATCGTGTCATCATTTCAATATAATTTTTTTCCCACAGCATAAGGTGTTACCTTAGATGTTTCGGGCCTTGTTAAAAAAAGTATTAATGTCCATTTCAGTAAGTAGCGATGGCCGGATAGGAGGCGAAGAGAGGTCAATTGCAGTGTACACGCATGGATGGACAGAGTCAGTGGGGTGTAAACTGGACTTTACAGTCGAGCGGAGCCTAAGACAGCCAGAGGGAAGTTTACCCAGGCGTAGAAACGGCATGTCGCTGAAAAGAAACCTTACATCCATTGATTCAGACACATTTGTCTCAGGTGGGCTTCATTCACAAAAGATGCAACAAGTGGAATACGATTCTGTGATACGATTAGGGGCCCAAGAACTATAATTTGTGTCACAATACATCATCCAAGACTGCTTATTAAGACATCCAGGTTTACAGGTCTATTCTTGGTGGTTGGTCTCTAAAATAATTTCTTGGTGTCAGCTTGACAGCATCTTGTGAAGAGAAGAAATGCGAAACGGAAATTGGTCAAAATGTATACCTTTTTCAAGTGAAACATAAGATATTAAAGTAAATCCTTTTCGTTTAACCATTGCCTTTGATATATGGCCCATCACGTAACCTTTGACGAGAGGATTAAGCATGAGTTGATACATTTTAAAAACGTTTATTTGAGCATAACACCACAGAAATGACATTTTGTTGGTAAACATTTAAAGAAGCTTATCATCATAAGTTGATAACAGTCGTTTTAATGAAAACGTTATATTCTTTGAAAGCCAATAGAAATTGTTCTTTTGATAACACTTGAAGATGAGCGTTTTTAAATGAATCAATAACAAATGAAAATCTCTTTATCATGTTATAATAATGATTCAAACATCGAACTAAGACATGTAAAGCAATAAACAGTGTCTCTTAATTAACATCGTTGAATGTTTTACACCACTTAATGCAGATATTGGTTTCCTACCATTAGCAGAATTTCTGCTTTTGTGAAATTAGGTACTTAACTTTTTAGAAAATCCAGTCTTATCGAAATCTTAAGCAAAGAAAATTCAAATTCATAAGTATTTTTGCCGGTTTGAAATATCTAACAATCGTTTAAAAATTCGATTTGAACTTTACAAATTTTGATATAACTATCCATATATATATATTATTAATAAATGTCTATCATTTGATAATCAAGACCAATAAATGACTTCATAATTAAACTTTCGGTAAACATTATAAGCCAAATTGATTAAGATAAGTCAATATTTCAAACGAATACGTTGGTTATCGAAGAAAGATAATTTTACACCCAAGATATTTTGTCTTATACGGGAAAACAATCTTTAAATGTCTTCAATGTCGCACATTAAGCACGGCAATTCATTACTAACATAAACAACTAAAACAAGATATAATTATGTATTTATGCATGTTTTTGAAAACCGACAAAATTGATGGACACCCCAGACTGAAATTGCAACTTATAATATTTTCAGGTTTTCGAGATCAACCAACGCCTCGACGTCTAAACCTATAAAACTCTAAAGTTTTGTACCTGTTATGTACACAATAGATTGATGGCAAAGCACTGAAGCTGAGGTTTTTTTCTTTTTTAATGTTCACAAGGGTACATCAGTGTATGTAAATGCTTGCAACAAAAGTGAAAGATTTACCTGGCGGGTTGTCGAAACTGGACATCAAGGGTCATTATTGGGGCAGAAAATATGACCAATTTATTCTAATGCCCATTAAGCCAAGGGTAAGCTTCTCATTGGCTTGACCGCCTTACACCGCAGGAGGTCACGGGGGATGGAATATTTAAGTAAATGTTCGATTCATCCCTTACTAAGCATTACCGTAAGTCAACGAGGCTTGTGACTTTAACGATTTGACCAACAATGGCTTTGTATCAGTTTTGAACATCCTCCTATTTTCATTTTTTTATGCCAATATCTTTTCAGCATAAAGGCAAATGTCTTGAAAACTATTGCCATCGTTTGAAAGGTCGCCTCATTTTACCCAATCGATGGATGTATTGGGCGTAAAGAAGCCTTACTTCAAAGGTTCCGAATGTTAGATTTCTAACAACTAATATCTTATGGTTTGAAAAGGATGCTTTGCGCATTTTAAGTTCAGTTACCTCAAAAACTTGCCTTTGTCATCACAAAAGAATAATACAACTCTGATGCTTAAATCAATTTATGATCATGACCTCCAGTAGTATTAATATCATATTCATCTTTAAGGAAAGATGTTATCGATCAACAAGCATAAAATCATATTCTTTATAGTCATGGAGCTATAGTATTTCGAAAGCACGTCATGATACATGTATTGTCTCTTACTTACATATCTTACAAATTTATTGCAATCCTTAACTTCTGAAGGGTGGCGGACAAAGTTGATTGTAAAATTAAAATTGGAACTCTAATCTAAACTCGAAATTTTGAAATATTCACTTTCATTTTTAGCTTTCAGATGTGCATTCAAATATCTCAATATCAAAGGATTGCTTTTACAACGTTAATACCTTATGTTAATTTGACATTAATTATGATATATAAAGCATGTCATTCAAAATGATGTAAAGGGAAATAATGACAATTTAGTGGTCCCCTGTTATCTGTAAATATATGTTAACCTAAATATGAAATACGTCAAAAGGTAAAGAATAATTGTTTTCAGGTTCATGTATGCGATAAACACATATACAGAGTAATATTTGCTCATGTAATATTCACTTTCTCCACGATTACGTTGTTCTGTAAAGACACTGTCTAACTGGTTATCATAGAATTTCAATCTGAAACTTGAAAATGATGTTTTCACTCCGCCATAAGAATCTTAAGAATGACATTCATTACGAGGAGCTGTGATATAGCGAGATTGTGCCATATGCTTAGTACCATTCAGAACCGGTTTTTGTAGACGATGGGAAAGAGGGAGCAGATTCTATACTGTAATTTAAGACACCATCGATAAACTTTTCAGACTTGCTTAGTTATAAACATTTCTACCATATATGCCAAAACTCTAACGAAGATCGTATGTCAGGAGTGAACTGTACGCAGATATACACCAAGTGGTAACTACAAACAGAGAGGATAAAAACACACAGAGACGTTGATTCAAATGAAAAGGTTGACACAATTGGGAAACTACGAATACGAGGCTTGAGAAACCATGTGAGAATTGGCAATCCACGGTTCCGAAGTCGTAGAGCTTTTTGGGTGTCTCGACTCAAAGACTTTACGAAGTCCTTAGTAAACAACTATCTTAGCTCATCATGACTGACTTTCAAAAAGTGCGCGTGCATTCAATGCGATACTTGGTTTTAAGGATTATGTCTACAATGTACCCCAATAGCGTTATAATGAAGCATAGAGAGGCGACTTTATAAAAATGCCGAAAGATGGATACATGTTGAAGGGTTGAACACAGAAACGTTGATACACGCGGAAAGCCCAAACGTTGATACATACGGAGAGGTATACACACTGTCACTGTGACACATGCCAAGGTTGTCACGTGCCGAAAAGTTTATACACGGGTGAAGGTTGAACCCTGCTGAAGAGTTTATACACGCGAAAAAGTTGTCACACACGGAAAGGGTATTACACAAAAACGACTGATACGCACACATGCGTTGAGACACAAGTAAATAGTGAATCAGATACATGCTGAAGGTGGATACACACGAATTGGTTTCTATACACAGACACGTTGATACACACGGAAAGGTTGATACACACGGAAAGGTTGATACACACGGAGAGGTTTATACACACGGAAAGGTTGATACACACGGAAAGGTTGATATACACGGAAAGGGTTGATACAAACGGAAAATACACACGGTAAGGTTGATACACAAAGAGACCAGAGGTTGATGCACACGGAAAGATTGATACAAATGGAATGGTTGATACACACAGATACGGTGATACACAAAGAAAGGTTGATGCACACGGAAATGTTGATACACACGGAAAGGTTGGTATAAACAAATACTTTGATAATCGAAAGGTTGATACACACGGAAAGGTTGATACAAACAAAATGTTTAATATACGCACAAATACGTTGATACACACGGAAAGGTTGATACACACGGAAAGGGTTGATACACACGGATAGGTTGATACACACGGAAAGGTTAATACACACTGAAAGGTTGATACACACGGATAGGTTGATACACACGGAAAGGGTTGATACACACGGAAAATACACACGGTAAGGTTGATACACAAAGAGATCAAAGGTTGATGCACACGGAAAGATTGGTACAAATGGAATGGTTGATACACACAGATACGGTGATACACAAAGAAAGGTTGATGAACACGGAAATGTTGATACACACGGAAAGGTTGGTATAAACAAATACTTTTATAATTAGGGAAAGGTTGATACACACGGAAAGGTTGATACAAACAAAATGTTTTATATACGCACAAATACGTTGATACACACGGAAATGTTGATACACGCGGAAAGGGTTGATACACACGGAAAGAGTTGATACAAACGGAAAATAAACACGGTTAGGTTGATACACGCGGAAAGGGTTGATACACACGGAGAGGTTGATACACACGGAAAGGTTGATACACACGGAAAGGTTGATACACACGGATAGGTTGATACACACGGAAAGGGTTGATACAAACGGAAAATAAACACGGTTAGGTTGATACACAAAGAGATCAGAGGTTGATACACACGGAAAGGTTGATACACACGGAAAGGTTGATACACACGGATAGGTTGATACATATGAATAGGTTGATACACACGGATAGGTTGATACACACGAAGAGGTTGATACAAATGGATAGGTTGATACACACGGAGAGGTTGATACAAATGGATAGGTTGATACACACACAAAGGTTGATACATACGAATAGGATGATACACACGGAGAGGTTGATACAAATGGATAGGTTGATACACACGGAAAGGTTGATACACATGGATAGGTTGATACACACGGAAAGGTTGATACACATGGAAAGGGTGATACCTGCGAGAGGTTGATACGCACGGAGAGTTTGATACACAGATGACAAAGTGATAAGAAATACGTGTATCAAACTAACAACAGAACCACTATCAATTCCTCTTACATACCTATTCAGTAAGTCATTATGTGGCAGTAAATATCCTTCCATAGTCCTTATGAACAAGAAGGGCAGTGTAAATGAATGTCAAAGTTATAGACTTTTACATTTACGAGCTGCATCGAGTGGGTATTTGAATTTTTTTGTTTTGTTTTGAGATAATCATGTTTTAACCAATTGCCGTCATGATCAGTTCTTTTGCCAGCTGATTGTACTGCCTATCAACTTTCATTTCCAATGCTGTAGATAAAAGATAATGTGTTTGATGATAGATAGATACATGTAGAGAGAAATTAATTTCTGATCTGGACATGTCTCTACATGGATATCTCATGTATTTAAAACCTATAACTCTATTAAATTAATGTCTACATGTCTTGGTGTCACACATCTGTATGCATACAAACTAAACGTGTAATCTTCGGAGCCAAAAGCCATTATATAAATAGGTGTTGATGTTTCTCTTTCGTTGAGATATTATACATGTTTCGTATGTCCTTGTCCTCGGATGGGCCCCATAATGTACAAGACAAAGGTGTTGATGATGTTCCTCCCATCGTTATCATTATGTACCCGCCAAGTCTAAGTTCATATCAACGAATGTACATCAAACATATGACAAAAGAGTCGTTAAAATAAAAGCATAACACAATCTTTGTGATGTTTCAAGAAACATATCATAATTCTGTTAAGCCTGCAAACTAGACACCACATCAGGAACAACAAAACATTGTTTAAGTGTCCCATAAACAAAACAATAGGTAACAAAGTCACCCAAGTGAAGAAACGGCCTCATAAATATTCCATGTTGCCACAGTTAAAAGAAAAACTTACAAAACCCAAAAGAACAGTATCTTAATTATCGCACTCTTGTCACATTCAGTTCTTAACAGAAAGCAATTGTTCCCTAGATTGGGCTCTGTTATGGTGGTTAAGGTGTCCTGTTTATGGACAGTTTACAGCTAAGTCAGACAAAGATGTGTTTATTATCCTCGAATTTCCTCTTTGGGGGTAAACAATTGAATAGGCAGTGCCCTCAATAAGCGAACCGTGCCATTTACCTCTTTCCAGTGTCGTGGGAAAGGTATATTCGGGAGACTCAATTGAAAGATGATGAGATTTTCGTGACATAATGTCAACATCTTTATAAAAATGTCTTTCTGAAGAGATTTCTCTCTAGATTGCTTTGTAGTGGAAGATCAGGGTAAAGTTTTGATTTAAAAAATACATATTGTTGGCGATGTACGATAAACTTGACGTCCTTATTCACTTTACCAACGGCGTCTTGAACACCAGGGATCGGAACAGGTTTATATTCAAATATGAAGATGAAATGAACTGTCAAACGGTTCCTTTTCTGCGATGGAGTACTTAAATGGAACTAGATAACATCTTTGTAATAGATAGCGAAATAGGTCTTTAGAATGACGACGAGAGTGGGAGAGGATGACAGAGAGAGGGGTGGAGAGACAAAAAGACTATAAGAGAGGTAGATAGACCGATAGCTCTTATAGGGTAGACGAGAGAGAGAGAGAGAGAGAGAGAGAGAGAGAGAGAGAGAGAGAGGGGGGGATTGGAGAGACGAACAGACTATAAGAGAGGTAGATAGACCGATAACTCTTATAGGATAGACGACACAGAGAGAGAGGAATGGAGAGACACAAAAGACTATAAGAGAGGTAGGTAGACCGATAGCTCTTATAGGATAGACGACACAGAGAGAGAGGAATGGAGAGACAAAAAGACTATAAGAGAGGTAGGTAGACCGATAGCTCTTATAGGATAGACGACACAGAGAGAGAGGAATGGAGAGACACAAAAGACTATAAGAGAGGTAGATAGACCGATAGCTCTTATAGGATAGACGACACAGAGAGAGAGGAATGGAGAGACAAAAAGACTATAAGAGAGGTAGGTAGACCGATAGCTCTTATAGGATAGACGACACAGAGAGAGAGGAATGGAGAGACAAAAAGACTATAAGAGAGGTAGATAGACCGATAGCTCTTATAGGATAGACGACACAGAGAGAGAGGAATGGAGAGACAAAAAGACTATAAGAGAGGTAGGTAGACCGATAGCTCTTTTAGGGTAGACGACAGAGAGAGGGATGGAGAGACAAAAAGACTATAAGAGAGTTAGATAGACCGATAGCTCTTATAGGATAGACGACACAGAGAGAGGGGAATGGAGAGACAAAAAGACTATAAGAGAGGTAGGTAGACCGATAGCTCTTATAGGATAGACGACACAGAGAGAGAGGAATGGAGAGACAAAAAGACTATAAGAGAGGTAGATAGACCGATAGCTCTTATAGGATAGACGACAGAGAGAGGGATGGAGAGACAAAAAGACTATAAGAGAGTTAGATAGACCAATAGCTCTTATAGGATAGACGACACAGAGAGAGAGGAATGGAGAGACAAAAAGACTATATGAGAGGTAGATAGACCGATAGCTCTTATAGGATAGACGACACAGAGAGAGAGGAATGGAGAGACAAAAAGACTATAAGAGAGGTAGATAGACCGATAGCTCTTATAGGATAGACGACACAGAGAGAGAGGAATGGAGAGATAAAAAGACTATAAGAGAGGTAGATAGACCGATAGCTCTTATAGGGTAGACGGCAGAGAGAGAGAGGGGAAAGGAGAGACAAAAAGACTATATAAAATTTAAAAAAATAGTCCATTTGTAGTGCGCATAGCTCCATGCGTGATGCATGCTCGAAGCGCCCAGATCGTGTGAATGTTCATTTTGCATAGGCTTTCTCATAGAAATATGTTTTCAGCATAGTCTTGAACACTTGAACTGTTTCAGCTTTTGTTATGTGTATTGGAAGCTTGTTCCATTCGCTGGCAGCAACATACATAAAGGATCTGTAACAATAGTTGACAGATCTGAAAATTGAGAGGTAGATAGACCGATAGCTCTTACAGGGTAGACGACAGAGAGAGAGAGGAAAGGAGACGAGACAAAAAGACTATATGAGAGGTAGATAGACCGATAGCTCTTATAGGGTAGACGACAGAGAGAGAGAGAGAGGAAAGGAGAGACAAAAATACTAAATGAAAGGTAGATAGACCGACAGCTCTTATAGGGTAGACGGCACAGAGAGAGAGAGACATGGAGAGATAAAAAAGACTATAAGAGAGGTAGATAGACTGATAGCTCTTTTAGGGTGGAGATACCAGAGAGATAGGTATATCGAGTTGACTGCGGACGAAACTAAGAAGGAGACACTACTGGTAGGGAACGTGGTTACAGTGATTTGTGCGAGTCCTGTTGATGTCCTTAATATTTGTCACAGATGCTTTCCGTTATCTTACAGGAAGTGTGCTCCGATATGTATTTTGCATGACGAAATGGTAGCGATTGCATAATATTCTACTCGTATTAAGCTTGTTGCAGTCCTCAACATTTTATAACATCTCATTACCGTACACAGTCGAGACCATGAATAAAAATCCCAAATACTATAACCTCATTTTAACCAAATTACGAAAATAAAAATACATACAAAATAATGGGGATAAACATGAAAGAAACGGAAATCAGTGTCAAATTTTAAAAGAAAAAGAAATGTTTAGACTATTTAGTTTTTAGAGAGAATAGCCGAGAGAAAACAAATTAAATTACACTTGTGACGTCAGCCTATTGTTCCCACGGTCCATTATCTTTCAGTAATGGAGTGTTGTATTTTACTTTAAGTTTTTCACTTGAAATTTCAAATTTTCAGATATTTTCCTCGTAACTCTCCATTCCTAAAAAAATGAGCCTCCTGCCCTGGGGCCCTCGTCTTCTATTTTTTAAGAATGGAGAGATACTCGGACATTAACCTATACATAAAGGCGGACTGAAAGAGGGAGGAGACAAGGTAGGAGAACATTGTTATTGCAGAGGGGGGGGGGGGGGTAACTTTGAGAAAAAGTAGAGGGGACCAAGGTTCCGGAAAGGAAGGGGGGATAATTTGAGAATGTAAGAATTTCATAAGAGGCAACGTTCCGATATGTTAGAGGCGATATTATCAGAACGTTGCTTGGATTATCTAAAATGAAGAGACACTGAGATGCTAGAGCTTTAAGAATTATAGAAGACTGAGTGTGTACCAAGTGGATCAAAGAATGAAAGGCAATGGGAGAGTTACGTTTTACAAGATGGACAGGGAAGAGAGGGACGAAGGGTGAAAACTAATACACGACTTACAACTCCTGGAGAGATAGTGAGATGAAATAGATGGAGAGAATGGGAGGATGTAAATTTAATTACTTAAACTTAAACATTAACGGAGAGAATAGGAATGACACTAAGAGAAAAAGGGAAGAGAGATAATGAGGGAATGTTGGAATACTAGGAGAAGAGAAGAGAAGGACAGACAGTAAAGGAATGTCCTTAAGAAAACATGGGAGACGATTGAGTCTTAAAGAAACAAAACAGAGAGAGAGAGAGAGAGAGAGAGAGACAGAGAGAGACAGGGAGACAGAGAGACAGAGACAGAGACAGAGACAGAGAAAGAGAAAGAGAAAGAGACAGAGAGAACTATCAAAGAATGTTCAATGGTAGTACATATTAAAAAGAAGGAGTTGAATTTGAATTAATTTTCGCAAACGTTTTCACATGTTCTGGGTAGGGAGGGATAAAGAGGTGGGAGAGAGAGGGAGGGAGAGAAGAAGAGAGAGAGGGAGGGAGAGAAGAAGAGAGAGAGAGGGAGGGAAGGAAACAGACAGACAGACAGACGATTAAACAGAAATGTAATATGTCATGCGAAAAAGGAGACAAGGCAGTGGTTAGGAAGAGAACAAGACATATGTGGAGAGTGCACTGAAGGTGTTCAGTTATGAAACTTTAAGGCGAACCAATGCTAAGAACATTAACAAACCAACAGTTCTCACATCGCTCTCTAGAGAGTTTTGCATCAAAAGAACGAGGCAACCAGCTTCAACTGAACAGCAGGACTACAGGCTACGTCTACCGAGTGCAGAGTTTATCGTGAATTTAAACAGGCAAATCAATGGCTGAGATAAAACCCCTGGTATTATATTATCATCGCCTTTTGTGTAATTGATTTTAGCGTGAAGGTGCTACGCTGAAGCCTCAGTGTTATATTACCTCACTTGACTCTGTCTAACTATTGTAAAACGAGGTCAATTCCACACGTTCAAATTCTTTTGAAAAATGAGAAAGTGGAAAATAATCCCTACTCCAATCGATTTAGAAGAATTGTTGTGCACACGAGGTGTTAAACACAGACTATCCTTGGTAATCTTTCTCGTCCCATTTAACAGTAATGAGGGAATTAAAAGGCAAAGGTCACATCAAATATTTACCTATGCCATCAAAATCTCAACACGACATGTCGTTTGAGGCTGCTACTAATATAGTTATTGATCTTAATTAGTCGTCTGGACACGAGCATCTCCATAAAACCACACTAAACAGGGCCTGTTCTGCAGTTCCAAGACAATACCTCTGCTATAGATAGTCAGTCGTGCGGAGAATATTACCGAGTACATTTGAAAGCTCTTAAACAGTTTTCGTATTTCATTACAATGTTAAAATCACGATAACGCTGTTGGAATATTTGATGTGTAAACTGCGTCTTTCTTTTCGGGGTACGCGGTGCATTGGTTAGCTAATCGTGTTCAGGTTCATAAAAACACCGTGGAAGACTGTCTTCTTACGACTGGGACACAGCAAAGCTTAACAGTATGAGAAGACTCGAAACTCATATAACTCCGGGTAGCATAAACAGGACACAATCTCACCAGGGTAGATACAAGCCTAACATGAAATCTAGTTGGGTGTGTGGCGCTCTTAGGCCCGGGTAGGAGGGGGTGTGAGTTGGGGTTTGGAAAGTATTGGGGGGAAAATTGGATTGGGATAGAGAAGTTTTGAAAATTGTTGAAAATGGGGTAGATCAGAATGATTGGAAATGACCACAGCGGCCTTGCTCGATGGTCCACCCTGATGTAATTCCTTGGGTAGATGAATTTGAAAACCTTAAAAGAGACACAGTTGGGATGAGAGAAAATTGAACGCAAAGAAGGAAATGGTAGGAAACAGTTGGTGACTTGAGTACGGTGGAGTTACATGTAAGAAGAAGTGCCGTGGTGGCAATAGGGAAAGTAAAGGAGTGAGTGAGTAATCGATTAGTGACGGGTTGAAAATTGGTAGTGATGAACATTGATCGTGAATTAATCTGGAAATTTAAATGGCTAGTTGAAATTAAAGGAGTGAAGAAGACTTGAAACTTGAATTATGGAAATGAATTGGAATGAGGTAGAAACGTGAATAAGGTAAGCGAGAGTTAAAAAAGGATTAAGGAACGGGTACAGAGAAAAATGAAATATATAAGGCAAATAGTTTAAATTTCAAAATTGAAAAACAAGATGACAAATGCTCATTTAAAGGACTACGAATATTCAGGGCTAGTGTT
Organism: Steromphala cineraria; assembly: GCA_916613615.1. Classification (NCBI taxonomy): domain Eukaryota; kingdom Metazoa; phylum Mollusca; class Gastropoda; order Trochida; family Trochidae; genus Steromphala; species Steromphala cineraria. The sequence continues at coordinate 25,168,424 of OU744732.1, forward strand.
GAATTGGCGTGGTGACATCTTGTCAAAACTTGGAGAGTATAATATATCCTTGACACATCGTTGTAAAGGAACATTATGATATAAACGGAGAATAATATGTTCTCGTTGTTCTGAATTCCGACTTATGAGTCTTTATGATGAGATAATGTTTTTTTACACGTAAAGTTGACATTTGATTTCCATGCCGTCGTGATATGCCTACAGAATGGCCTCCCAGGGTACCACAGCTGACGGATTAAGACCTAGTGACCCCAAGTATCTGTCATGAGTGTTTCATTTTCTTTTTAAGATGTATAATTTATTTGAAGAATAACTGGGTCGAAGGTTTAAACAAAATAAACAGGGTTCCAATACAGTCTCGCACCTTGTGCAGTCGGGAGGTGTGAGGGATGAAGTCATGTTCTCATGATACCCCCAGGCAATTGCCATTAAATGACCCTTGACTTGTGTCTTAATACCACCTTTAGTATTCCAAGAAAGCGACTCTTATCCATATTATTATGAAAATATCTTTTTTATTGTGAAAGGTGACGATCACGACTTAATGACCCTGAACAGATTTAGGGCCCTATTTCATAGAGATCTCTAGTAGATAGTATTCTTCTTCTATAATACATTTAATCTTTATAGACCCTCGAAGAAATACTGTCAAATGATGCCAGTAAAATGCTGATATTGCATTATTGTCCTGGTCCATCTCAATTATAGCCGATTGTCCTCTGGCGAATATTTTAAAAGAAAACTTAACTTTGGTTTCAAATTTCAACTACTATTGTCAGTTCATCTTCACAGTGGAGGTGTCAACTTTCAACCTTTCTTGAAAGCATGGTTTGATGGTTTCAATGGCAACACTTGATACGTCAACTCTAAACAGACAGGCGTGATCAACGAGTTTGAAATTAACTCTGTATTTCTTAATAAAGATATTCGAGGTGTTGCTGGCCACGTGGTAAATAGGGTCAGGGCAAAGGTTAAGATAAACTTAACACGTTGAAGAGAGATCATTTGTTCAGATATGCATTACGAATACCACGTTGTAACGTCCTTTGAATGATGTGTTGTGGAGTTGGAATTTGGATGTATTGAAACAGATACAAAAACCTATGAATACCATCTACGAATGTTTCGAATGCTGTTTTTAAACTGACAATTTGTGAATTGGATTATGAAAATACAATGAATTCAAAATTCCATAGCCTTGTTCGTTCAAAATGATTTTACGAAAGAACGACAATTAAACGGAATTTTGAAATTTTATTTTGACAAACTGAGCTCTAGCCCGGGTAATACTAATATTTAGGCACAAGTGTTGAAAACAAAGTATACCATGGACACTTATATAATATCTTCTATGTTGATAAATTGTTCTAAATCTTATTTTGATATAACACAATCTAGTTAAAACTAGCTGTAATGTTATCGTCCCCTAAGTCCTTACGTTACGTAAGGACTTAGGGGACGATAACATACAGCAAGTTTTAACTAGATTGGATATATCACAAATGTTCATCAACAAAGAAGATAAATTATATGCGATAATCAATAAACGTGCATATGTTTTCACATATGCCATGGACAACGTCGTAAGGTAACATGGTAATGGTTATGATGATGTACTTCTTTTTCTACAATAAACAAAGATATTTTAACAAAACCATAAACTGATACCAATTGTTTTATTCAATCTATTTCAATTAATTGTTATTTTAAACGTGCAATAATCCATAATATCATGTCTCTTAGATTTTAACTAGATTTAAACAAACTCTGGTGTGTACGTACTTCTATTGCCTGGCGTTTTATAAATTGACATTCTTTGCGACACACAGCACGCGTAATTCATATCTATTGTACCGTTTCATCTCCTTTACAATGCTTCTTTTGTTTTATGTCACGGTTGACATATTTTACAACACACTTGATCTTAGAAACAAATACTTATTTCTCTGTCCGCGGCTGCCTTTGTCGGGGTATTTGTAAGTCGTTGATCCGAAGGTCGGCCATAAAGGATATTACATGAGTCACAGTGTAATAAAGAGTGTTATGAATGACCTATTTGAACTAAAAAAACTAGAGCCATAGGCTCTGTAGCTCATCAGGCTTCATATCAATTTGCTTTAGGGTGTGGCAAATGTGGTTCTCCCCTTTGCATGGGCCACAGGGTCACTAAATGTACAGTTTAGATTCCTAATTATCATTTAAGGAGTTTGTATCAAGCTTTCGGTTTTCTAGGCCTTGAGCGTCTGGAGAAAATGTAATGATATGTTTTAAGGATGTGATCAGGGTCCACGGGGCCACCAAAGCTATAAATTATAATCCTCACTAGTCAAGGAGTCTGCACACAAAAATTCAGCTTTCTGGACCTTATGCTTCTGGAGAAGTCCAAAATAGGTTTTAAGGGTGTGACCCCTGAAACCCTTACAAATTTGATTCTTATTTATTATCCCTTATTAGGGGCCACAGTGCCACCAAATCTATAAACTATAATCCTCACTAGTCAAGAAGTCTACACAAGTGGCCCCCAACCCGTAATAAGGGCCACAGGGCCACACAAGCTATAAATTATAATTCTTACTAGGCAAGGAATCTACACAACGTTTCAGCTTTCTAGGCATTGTGCTTCTGGAGAAGAAGTCGAAAAGGCACAAAGTTTACGGACGGATGAACGGATGTAATTCGAGACACTTATATCCATAAATATACACATCGAATATAAAAAAATAAAATCGTTGTAACCTTCCTTATACAACCATATACATATACTTACTTACATACGTACATCCATGCACTTACACGTACGCGGTTACAAAACTTCACAAGATACAAACATACATATATCCATCCGTAAAAGGAAATACACATATTAAGCATTGTATTACCTACATCTGCATTGAATTACCTACACATTTACATATGCAACATGTCAACCAGTCAAACCTTTTTAAAACTTGTATGAAGCAAACGGACTAATAGTCACAAGTTGATAATGTTTGATTGCTTACGTAACTAGTATTTATGTACATTGGACGTGAGAATCTGGCTTCCGGGACTAAATATGACGGTTTTAAGATGGTCGTTGTAAAAAAGTATTAATTTTATCATAAAATGCCATTTGGGAAATCAATATGCGAGATATTTTGAATCTATATAATGAAATATGGTATTTTCGTCGGTATCAAAGCAAAAGATTATGTGATGAAAATCATGGAGTTGCACTTTAATGCTCCCGAAAAAAGCCGATTCATTTTTCTAGTTCTTTTATTATTCATGTTATTGACAAGGGACAACATCATTCATAGATTTGGAGTGAGAGAGTTGAGTTTCAAAACTTTAAAAAAATTTCACTTATTAAACACCAATCTCTCCCCACAGAGGCAACTCAGTCATACCTGAATTAGCTAATTCAGGTATGACTGAGTTGCCTCTGTGGGGAGAAAATGATTAAACACGTGGATGTAGCCGTTCAAAAGAGAGAATACACTAGATAGATCAGGGAGAAAGGGGTCGAAAGGAAAAGAGAACAGTCAAGAAAGAAAATGAGATAGGGAGAGAAAGACAGCAGGATTTAGAACGACTCGAATTTGGTCTGATTTCTACCCTGTCCAGCTTGGGTGATCCTACCAAGAGCATCTTAGCTCCAGTTGCCGTGCCAAAAGTATTGCAACAAACGTCATTTTCCCATAGGCTCCCATGTTATTTCAGTGTAGCATAAATAATTTTAATTGACACATTCTAAGATATTTTTGACTGAAATTTGACATGAAAACAGAAAATCTACTCTGCAAGACGTACATAATTTCAGATTGTGGATACAATTTTTTTTAACAAAATGGTTAAAAGATTACCGGGGTATGTATAATTTGTACACCGTTGTCGGCTTTTGCCAACATGGTGGCAATGGGGAAGTGACGTCACGGTAGAAATACCAAGTCATACTTTTGCTGTTTTCCAACACAATTCTTAAAATTAATGAAATTGAAAATTATGAACATGATCTCAAGTTGTTAGACAACAAACGTACCAAGTTTTATGACTTATCGTTCACTATCATGATCATGATAATTATTTATGCTACACTGAAATAACATTAGATCCTATGGGAAAATGACGTTTGTTGCAATACTTTTGGCACGTCACTGTAGCTCTCTCTCGTTAAATAAAAACCAGTTCCGTCGTTTCATAAAAATATTATGAAACGGGGCGTCGTTTAGTATTCACTATATCTCACGCTCTCGTGATCGGAATGCTGATATTAAGAACCTTTAAAGGGGCGGTAGCACGTTTTAGGGGGAATATAAGGTGATGTCAGGAAAATGAAAATAAATGGTTCCAAGTGAAAGACAATGTATTTAAACTAAATAAAGCAGTAATAAATCTAATATATAATGTTAAGTTAAGCCGTGCGATTACTTTTTCTTACGCAAAGTGAATTAAAGGTGTTCACATAAAAATGGCAGGCAATTGACTTCGTGTGACACCTCATTATTTGTTCTCTCATTATGGATATTTGGTTTGTGTAATGAAAATCTTTACACTGTCAAATTAATACTTTTAGTATTAACGTATAATTATCAATAAAAAATTCGAAATATAAAATTTTCAAAAAACGTGCTACTGCCCCTTTAAGATCCAAATATGAAGTTCATTATGAGAGATACAGAGATACAGAGATACGTTTTCTTAAACTCGTTTTAATAACAATATTTATAGTCTAACAAAGCAAACAATTCTTACCAATGTAGTCCCTAACATATATAAACACAGCTTTAGTGGGTTATCTAGATGGAATAGCAAGAGAAGCATGATGAATGTTTACTAATGTCATCTTTGCAGTTATTTTCCTTCGATAAGAGGGATCGCAATACGAGCCGATAATTTAAAATCATACCGTAATCGTTTAGAGATGCAATTACAAGAGAAGGATAGGTTATCTTGGGAAGTTATCAAAGTATCAAGAGTTACTCCCCTTTGTCAGTCCGACATGAAAAGATTGGCTCAGGTCCCGGTCAGTCTAAAGACGCGTTTACGTGTAACAGATATACCAACACTTCCCGAGAAGTATCGCCCAATATACCTCCTGTTTGAATCGTGTGACGATCCACGATACAAACAGGAGGTATATTGAACGATACACCTCGGGAAGTGTTGGTATATCTGACTTTTACACCACTCCGGTCGAGCTATATTTGACGAAAAAGAGCTATCCACCCTTCTCTATATATGTCTCGGCCTAACTAGATAAAACTATTAACAATACTCTCCTTATTACGTTTTAAAAACCATGAACAGTGACTTCATTACATTTAAACTTTGTACCAACTAGTACCTATAAATATACTTATATAGGAAAATACAACAATCTAGACATGACACAACAAAAAGTACCCCTTACTGTATCACGCTACAGTAGCTCAGTTGATTGAGGCCTGGTTCGATTCCAACTTTGGTCGTAAACATTTCCAAACATCCTACATTTTACAACATCGTTGATTTGCCAAAGTTGAAGATCTCTACACCTGACTTAACATGGGTGTGCAATAAAAAGTAGGTGTATTAGAAAAGTTGAGGTGTAACGGTCAATACACCCACAGTTAAAACAAAGGAAACCATAGAAACGAGACCGGAAATGGTGCATAAGGAGTGTTTACTTCGGGGGCAAATTTGCCACCAGGAGGCAAACTTGGTCATATTCACAGTACAAATAGGGGGTAAATGTTTGCCTCCTTGGGGGTATTGAGGCAAATTTTGCCCACGCTAAATAGATAGGGCAAAGCTGTTTACCTCAAGGGGGTAAACGTGTCATGTAAACGTTTTTTGGATTTTTTTAGAATTAACTTTCCGTATAAGATAATCAAATGTTTCAAAATGGAATCAGTTTTAATTTAAAGAGAATTTTTCAAGATCCCAAGAACTCCATGCCAACTTATATAATGAAATACTATTTTGAAATGGTTATATTTTGATAATTAACAAAATTGCAATATAATTTAGTAAGAAGATTACTTAATTTATTTCAAAGTCGGCTGTAGGCCACTCTCACTAACTATAGTTTGAGTTTGAAAAAAAAAAAAAAAAAAAACTAACTATACACCTCAAGTATGTTTTGCAAGACGTTTGGTCATAATTAATTTCTGACATGCCAGCAATATATCTCTCATAACATATTCAATTGTATATAGCCTCTATAATAATGGTACTTTCATGATCACTTATGACTGGTTGTCCTGTATCCATAATATCCTAAACAGTGGCTAAGCTATATATGGTTATCACAGTCTCCAGTTTCATCTTTCCAGCTCAAACAATCTGCCCACTCTATTTTATCTTATAATGCTTCACAAACAAGGAGGTATCAGGTGGAAATTCGAAAAAAGGTAATATTCTTTTCTGAAACCGCAACTTGAATTTGAAACATACTTAATTTCCCTTTCCCAAAATAAAGCTTTCCCATTACTATTGTTTCGAACCTCTTGTCACCATTTACCGATTGCAAAGGAAGATGGAATAAGATACCTAAGTATGAAAGAAAATTTCAATTGTGTTGTATGCATGATATTGGAGATAAGTTCCATGATATTTTTAGATGTGATTACTTTACTTTAGAAATAACCTTGTACATACCTTTACATTTTTCAAAGAAACCAAATATGCATGCTTAAACTTAAAAATCTTTAGATGTTTAAAAAGGTGTCGATATTTGTAAAAAAATAGCAAATTTGGTAAAATCATAATGCAAACCGTAAAATTTAAAGTCACCTATCCGCTTGTATGATGCATTTACTGTCATGTTGTACCTCATATGCCATGGTTGTCGGCCTGAGCGAAATAAAGTTCTGTTCAATCATACACATATCTTTGTAGGATCGTACTACAAACATATTGACATGATCCTTGAAAGTTTTAGAGTCGTCTGAACGATCAATTTTTGTTAAATATATGATCAGTCATGTATAGCTAGATTATACCCCTGTAGGCGAACAGGTGGCATGTAAACCTAGCCTCGATAATACTCATTATTAATTAACTATCAATGATATGGCACTAATACAATCGGAACGGCCTACACTATACGATTGGGCAACTGGGCCAATACAGGTAAGCTGGGCCAATACGGGCCAAACGGGGCCAATACGAGCAGACTGGGCCAATACGACTCTGAGCATGCGCGTATACACAAATGGCGGAAGTCCGAAGCTTTCGCTTCAAAACTTTCAACATATCTTACAGTTCGCCAATCTCTTTTATAATTTTGATTTCTATGAAAATGAACTCTCTAATGTTGTACAAGTAAATCACAAAGAAGTTAATTAATAAAAATGTCATTAAGTTTTTCCATATTGGCCCAGTTACAGGTCCGAGGTCTGCTGTATTGGCCCGCGGCGAAGCCAAGGGCTAATACAGCGGACCTCGTGCCTGTAACTGGGCTCATATGGAAAAACATGATTAATAACATTATAGTATAGGAATTTAGTTAGTATTTTTGAGGCCAGGTTTACTTAAGCTGAGGTCCAGCTAGGTTTACGCTCACAACAAAGACACGAAAGATAAAATTCAATTAATGCAACAATAAAGGCTAAATTCGTTACAATTACGACGTTGACTGATTTTGAGCATATTTTGACCAATGCCGTATTTTTTAAAATGTTTATGAAATAAATCATTTTCTACCAAAAAGACGTAGCCTGACCATTATCACCAATTATGTTAACATTTTATAAGAAAAGCACAAGTTGCGAATATTTTCAACATATATACCATACTTACATGTATTTGTGTCCAATTTAAAAGTTCTTAACGTTTTACATCTCCGACGGTTTGAGTCTCATACACGTAAACATCTGTACATCTCTCAGACAAAGAAACTTTATTTTTCATGGGATAAAAGCAAGAATGCTACTTTGAAATAATTTCGATAATGACACAGCTACATTTGATTACAACGAATCAGGAGTTTGTTATATATGCCAAAAAGTAAAACGCACGACAAATAACATCAAATTACTAGGGAAAATGAAATAACATATCACCAGTTCAGTTTGATTTAGAGCTACTTTATGTCCCGACTTTAGTGAAAAAAAATTCTAATACCAATCGAAGTACAAAAAGTTTTTATACATATATATCAAGTAAGTTTAAAATATTTTTCGAAACCATGCATGAACACGCCGGCAGGACGAGATATATTATGAGCGCTTCAAGATCAACAAAGTTGTGAATGTACACTATAAATTATACCATTCAGATAGGAGAGATATCCGCCTCGAGCTTGGTGTTCTGCGACGAGCCGAAGGCGGGAGGGGGATATTCCCCGTTTACCCCGCCTCTGAATGGTATAACGAATTTATCTTACCGAATGTTTAAACAAAACGCATATAATATAAGATAAAGTGTAAGAACTTCGTAAGTAATTTTACTATAGTTTTTCAAAGCTACATATCGGTTGATCAAAAGTAACCAGCTTGATCATGTGTTCGAGTTAAATTAACATACATTGTACATTTCAAGACGCTCAATCTGCACGCTTTTTTCATGATTTTTATGTGCCGGGGTATAAATGATTTATTACCCCGCTCAAGAGGGTGATATCAGTATTTATTCAGGGTCACGTGGACCAATCAGAGGTCTAGATTCTTACATGAGGTAGGATAATGTTAAGTGTTACATGATACAAGAACGATTTTTCTTTAAATAAAACGTACGTCATATAACATGAATGATCTGTTTTCATTTACCAAAATCTGAATTTTATGTTTCAAAATGTCAAAAATGACTGCATTTGTTTCTTAGTTTACCCGAAAACAAATCTTGTATTCGTGTGACTTTCTGGTCTTTTACCTTTAAAACATCATTGTAATCCCGACTGAATGAGATTTCATAAAGTCGCATTATTTGGTAGTTCCTTGACCTCGGAGTTGTTGAGTGTGTTAGGGTTTGAGGAATAAAACATTTGGAAATTTAATTTAAATTTAATATTTTAATTGTTTTGACATTGCAATTAAATTTTAGGAGAGAACTCCATTTTGTTAGAAGTGACTTAACTGAATTAACCTGAATTTAAATCTGTTAAATTGGGTCTTTGTTATAGCGCTTTTCAAGATAATAAGACATTCATCCATCATTAATGACAATATCCAGCTCATAGAGCGCTGCCCAAAGTGGCTTTGGTTTTCCCTTGATCATTGGATATCAGTCTTCATGACGCATCTTGTTTTTACCATCTCAACTCACAGGGATCACCATTCTCTCCCCTCAGAGGCAGATCAAGTCATGTTGATTTAGCCTCTGTTATATTACGACGATTTTATGGGATAGAATGGGAGATGCCTGATTGGAGGCAATCAAAATTAGTTGTGCAATCAGCGACGCTGTTCTTAAATCATCATTTTTGCTACTGAAACAAAGCAAAGGCATTGTGATGTGCACCACCCTTTCTATGCGAGAAGCCTTGTCATTTGATAAAGAAATTCAAATGTATTGAGATGAAAGTTTTATCCGCAAGGGAAAACTGCCGGAACCCACGGATTTCGGCGTAATAGAACAGAGGCTAAATCAACATGACTTGATCTGCCTCTGTGGGAAGAGAATGAGGGATCACACAACACTAACCAATGACACAAACCAATCAAAATGACCAGCGTACATTAATTAGATAGTTTGGATTTAACGTGTTTTCAACAATATTTAAATTGCCAGTTAAAATGTTTGAGAGAGGAAACGGTACGAAAAGATAATGTTATTAAAGCGTCTGTAATTATACTTTATAAAAAGCATGTAGTAACACCGATAAACACTTCAGCAATCGTGTTAATTAACTGAATGACAGCACCTAAACTCAATACCACTAGTTGAGTCAGGTATCCGAATGTCATCGTGTGCGTCGTGTACAGTTCTATAATAAAGCACTAATTCTTTCTCGAGAGAATGTACTAATAAGCTATTTCTTCACCGTTAGTGCTACGAACTCCTATTAGTTAATGAGTAATGTTTCTCCTATTGTCAGCTCATTATCAGCCATTGGGTGTTGCCATTGAAATATAGAGTAGACAGATCAGTAAGAATATAGATAGTGAGTCATTGGAAGGGTTCCGGGTCACTTCGTATTATCGGACAGACAGACAGACAGATAGATTATTGAGTCCAACCTCTTATATACATAAAATATCTAAACAATGATACATTGTTAAAAGACATGCTTAAAAATACACAGTGGACTGAAAAACCTTCCCTTACTCAGAGTTCAGTCTTTTTGAGACATGCATATGGCTGCTAATGTCTTATTGTAGTTTGGTGTCTTGGTTGAATAACCTTATTTTATCTAAATTAATTTTCTTGGAAATCTTTGCGAGTATTTCGTGTAAACAAATTTAAGCAACTACAAAATTTAACCTGGGGCAGGTTGGGCTGAGATAAAATCAGTATGTACAACAGATATGCCTCTATGTAATATACAAGATTAGCATATAGTACAGGCTGTACATGCCCCATCATATGCTATATGTGGTTACATTTCTTCGTTATACATAATAAACTACACAAACTACACAAACTAAACTATTTTAGCAATTTTAGCAATGTGAAGCAATGACATTAATTTAATTTCTATTATTCTATGTATCATCTTCAAAATTGTGAAAAATCCACAACTATGTTGAGACCAAGTGAATATAAAAGGTGAAATAACTTTTTTTAGAGTCATAGGCTCTGTAGCCCATCATGCTTAACATTTGATTTTGCTTTAGGGTGTGGCCAATGTGGTTCTTCCCTAAGTTGGGGACACAGGGCCATAAAATCTACAATTGTTAATCCTTACTAGTCAAGGAGTCTGTACACAAAGTTACAGCTTTATGCTTCTGGAGAAGAAGATAAATAGGTTTAAAGGATGTGGCCTATGTGGGCCTTATTATTAAGTTCAGACTTTACAATTAAAGGGAAGTCGTAATCTAAAATCAAAAATTAAAAATGAAGTTAAATGCAAAATCAAATAACAGCAAAACATCTGGTTTTACTTCTATGTAGCAGACCCTAAACCACCTACATGTACATTAGTGCCACTTCCCACTGGTTCACTGACAAAAATTAGTTGAAAGATGATGAAATATATCCAACTTATTTTTCTAATAGTTTTTAATCAATTTAAATGTCTTGTCTTATATAGAAAAACATTGAACAAAATATTTGTGAAAACAGTAGGTATGGGGGTTTCAACACTGTGCGGTGCTACATTGTTAACATAAATCTTACTGTCGCCTCCTGTTCATCCAATCAGCAGAAAGGAGTCGTGTAAACGTAACAAGCTTTATGTGATCCCTTTTAAGAAAGTTTAACTTATTTCATGGCACTATGAACGCTGTTAAATACTCAACGACTGGAACATTGGTTGCACATGTGGGGTATGTCTTTCCTTAGAATCCTGATATTCATTTAAGGATGTTCGCTCCTCAAATTTATAGTATTAAACTTTTTTTCTAACTTATATGTTTTAAAAGATCAAAGTATATGATTGAAAAATCAGCATTAAAAAATAGGGGGTAGTGTGGGTTTTTTCAAGATATGACGCCTGTAAGATAGTGGAGTGAAGTACAATTTTAACATGGGAGTCTATGGGAAAATGAGAAAAAAACTGCCTAAAACTTTAAAATACTACATTTCTAGTAATAAACTTTTTTTCCTTTTGTGGTATGTTACAAAGTTCATGTTACCCTACCGAAATCAATGAAAAAATATATATGGTAGTGTGGGTTCTTTTAAGCTTTGACACAAAATGTACCTGAAAACCCCCCCTTTTTAGTCAAATTTAGGCCATTTATGCTGTTTAAGCACTTTTTAGAGGCTCTAAAGTCACATTTTCTTTATTTCATTTGTTTTTTAAAGTGTGTAGATGATGTAGAATATCATGAAATAAATAAAGATGATAACAAATCTTTACTTAATCATATTTCCTTTTTAAACGTTAACAATAAGGAGCGGACATCCTTAATGTAATACGAACCATGCTCGATGAAGCTTGAACAAAACTTTCTTCACGTTAAAAGAAGCTATTTCCCACATCATAATCACTGACTGACTAGTAAGTCGGAGAGATAATGAAGAATTCAAATATCCGTGAAGTGGAATAACCGGTAACCAGCCCGTTTGCAAATATTGCATATCTGTAATTTTCAAATGCATTCTTCATCATTCATGCTGAAGTTCATAATTGTTGAATTGACAATTCATTGATACATGTCTGTTATTTGAAAAGCTTTTATGTACAATGGATAGAACATGAGTAATATCATTTTTCAAGACTATATGTTACACTCGAATAATAATCTTACAGTGTTGTTGCGGTTGAAAGTCTAAGAGCTAGCTAGGCCAAGTACAGTCTACCTGCTCCTGTTAGGGTCGGTCAATCAAGATGGACACGCCGAAGGGTCGGACGCCACTGACTGTAAACCTTATCGTGTTAACATGGATTGTGTGCTACGCAACCCCGAGCGGTAGTCCTATGGGAAGAAATTGAATCAAATGGACACACCACCACTGGACTAAAATACATTATCGTGGTGTGGAGGTTGGGTTACTTCAGTGACCCTGAGAGCTGTGCCAGCTGGAGCTTACATGCTCCTAGTAGGGTCACCCAAGCTTTACCTGTCGAAGGGTCGGACACCACTGACTCAAAACCTTATGTGATGGGTTGTGTACTACGCATCCCTGAGCGGTAGTCCTAAGGTAAGAAATTGAATCAAATGGACACACCACCACTGGACTAAAATACCTTATCGTGGTGTGGAGGTTGGGGTTCTTCAGTGACCCTGACCAGTGAAGCTGAAACTTACATGCTCCTGGTAGGGTCACCCAAGCTGAACGTGTAACTTTGAGTCGTTCTCTCTCGGATTTTGCTACTCTCATTTACATGGCAACGTCCACATCAAATAGATTGCTGACAACACGATAAATCACTCACTCCGATCTGTCTTCTCTCTTTTGGATGGCAACATCCACATGTTACATTGCTGAAATATTACCTATATATTGCAACACGTTCAACACCAACTCACCCACTGTACAGAAACGTGATCAGAAACAAATCTCAATGGAATGTGTTTAAATACGATATGAAAAACAAGTTCACATGTTGCGATTTGTTTAAGAGAAATGCAAATTCTAAGTCTAAGTCTAAAAATTCATATTCACTAAATAAAAGACTGTAATTTGCAACCAAAATCAATAGCCATTATGATTAACCGAACCCGTTGACACTCGATGTAACTTTTAATCTTCAGTTACCATTCCTAAATGTCTTCAAGAACCAAAACTTGTTAAACAAAGATATGGCAAGTACTTACCTCTTTAGCAAAGATATGGCTAGTACTTTAATTAACTCTTTAACAAAGATATGACAGGAACTTAAACTTGAGCTAACTGGTTATATGAATATGAAGTCATAATTATTGGATTGGCATCACATGAGATTGACATCAGCTATCCTTTTTGTTGATTCTTTGTTTAGGTTAGAAAAATAACTAAGTTATTATGAAAATTGCATGACATAAGCAACAAACAAACAAACAAACAAACAGACAAAGACAACCACGCCTCAAACCTTTAATTAATTCTGTGAGTGCGTGGGAAAAGTAAAGCAGAAAGGTTCTACGTCAAATAGTTAGCACAAACCAATACCAGTTCCAAGTCTAACACTGCGCACTGGTACAGCGCAGTATTTGAAATTGTTACGTGTATATCCTAAGGTGATCTACAATTGTAAAGCTCACGTGTATTCATGTATGTGTTCACAGGCGATCGCAAAAGAGGAAAGAGTTTTGAAGATGCTTGTAGTTTGGTCTTGAAGTTGATGAGATCTTATTGTGCATTGATTTACGTGTGTGTGCTCACAGGTGACTCTTAATTGTGCAAAAACTTAATAGTTTGACAGACTTAAAGATTAGTTCTTTTTCCTGAGGCGAGCAAGTGGATACGATTGGCTGTATGAGAGGATTCTAATACGAGAATGGGAAAAGTTACTCTTTTAGTGTTGGTTTTATCACAAATGCTGCCTTTGGTTGTTCTGGACAGATTAAGCCTGCATTTCATTAAGGCAGGAGATATGCTTCACCCGAAAAGCTCCGGACGGTTTGTTGGTTCAACTGCAACAAGAGCAAGATGTGCCTTCAAATGCCTCGCTAATTTAAGTTGCTGGACTATCTACTACAACCCCTTAAATTATACCTGTTACCTCACCAGCCCTGACCAAGTCGTGGTACCTGATACAAGCTTTCCTGACATCACTGCCAACAGGTTTGACTACTATAGGACATGGACACCACGTAAGTCTGATTGGAGAAACCAACGTCTCTAGGGACTACCTGAGATTGTGAATCATTTTGGAGGGTTTCCGATCTCTGGAAAGTCCGGGATAAGTGGTTTCTCTCTTGAAACCACTTATCCCGGACTTTCCAGAGATCGGAATAAGAGAAACCACTTATCCCGGACTTTCCAGAGATCGGAAACTCTGAGATTTTTTTCCCCCCGCAACAACGAAGTTGCGGGGGCTATTAAATTTGGTACCGTCCGTCCGTCTGTTACACTTTGTAAATAATCAACCATTTCAATTAAAATTTGATATGGAGATACATAATCATATAAAGGTGTGTCATGAAGAAAATATTTTTGTAAAATTTTCCTTTTTTGGCAAAAATTTGAGGACTCAGTTAGAAAACTGTTGCAAGTCATGTCCGGCTCACAAATTCTTAACTAAACAACAACATATGTTTATCAGATTTGATATGGAGATAATCATATGAAGGTGTGTTATGAAGAACAATTTTGAAAATATTTTAGTAAAATTTTGCCTTTTTGGACAAAAATTTGAGGACTCTGTTAGAAAACTGTTGCAGGTCATGTCCGGCTCACAAATTGTTAACTAAACAACAACATATGTTTATCAAATTTGATAAGGAGATACATAATCATATGAAGGTGTGTCATGAAGAACACTTTTGAAAATATGTCTGTAAAATTTTATGTTAATTAGCAAAAAAAGAGGATTGCTGTGGAAAACTGGTATGAATCAAAAACTTCTAAATTCAAAGGATGATCAAACTTGGTATTGAGATTAAAATTGACATGTGGGTATGAATGTTTAACATATTTTTTTTGAAATATAGCATTTGAGGTGAAGGGATGACTGTTAGAAACCTTTTTCATAAATTCAAAATTGTCTGTCTAAAAGTTTAACACTGTGATTTTTTTTAATTAACTTTTATGTTTAAGCATTATGAGTTTGGATAAGGTTTTTTAACAAGTAAAATAAAATAAGTGAAAATAATGTTGTTCAAGTACTAATTGATAAATAGTGTTGAATTTGAAAGAATATATTAGTGTGACAGTTTTTTATCATATGTTCTCCTTCGGTTTATATATGATCAAATTGATCATGGAGATCCTAAATACATAATGCATATATTGGTGTGATTTTAATTTTATTAGTTTACTCAAACTTTGCCCAACAGTGGACATGATAATGTTGATATCATTTAGGGTTTTCATTAGAACAGTTTCTTTATATCCTGGAATTTGTATTATTATTTTGTGTGACAAAATTAATCTGCAATATGATAAGAAAAAACTATACATATTGTTCAATTTGCGGGGGATATAGCTCGATCATGTCAGCTGCTTGTTAACATGTTTATCAATCTTTTACATACTTTTAATTATATTTTGTATAAATATAATCCTTATACACAAATATAATTCCACAAATCAAATTAATCAATTTGTTTGTTTTTTAAAAATTAAATTATTTACTAGTTTTTGATAGTCCCCCTGCGCACTTTTAGGCAAATCGAGAAATAAAGTATTTCTAGATAGATAGGGCCAAACTTTATTTTCTCTTTGACATGTTAACCTGATAAATAAAGATAAAAGTTATAATTTCTAAGCAGTGAAATGGGTTCATTTTATCCTGATGACAAACATTTGTGGAAAAAAATATGGCAGCCGCATTCACATGCCTGAAGGAGTTGAATTCAGGGGGTCGTCTCAAAACCCTTTTTTTGTACCGGGAATATTTGGGTTCATTTAAAAACACAAAATAAAACTTCTAGATATAATTAAACTGCTATCAGTTTTTGTGCAGTTTCCACCAACGCCGCTGCCTTCCAGAACTCTTATTCATAACTTTTACCTCGGGGGAACTATTTTGACAAGTTCACTTTCAAAGGTCAAGGTTACAAGTAAACAAATTCACTAAAAATTGCTTCTTTACTCGATAACTTGAAAAGTTGTTCTGGTATGAAGCATTATATATCATCTTTGGAAGAGTAAATTTCTTTTAAAGGTTTCAGCTTCAAACCATCACCGATGAAGGTCACAACACGGTCACTAACTAAGCGAAAATGCTAATGAACTATAAACACTTTTAAGGCCAAACAAAAATTAAAATTCAATGTAGCTGCGCTTGCTTTTCGGTTCTTCTGCGTTGGTGTCATGAAGTGCTGTCTTCACTTCAGTGACATCTCTGCTCCCTCTTCTTCATAGTGATGAATATGTTGGTGACGCCAACCTTCTAATTTGTCGTTGTCCTAATGTTGTGGCTGTCGTAGTGGTTCTAGCTTTTGCGCCTTTTTGTTTTTGTTACGTAGTCCATGTTCTTCATCATCTGCTCACCACCAGGTCAAGCTCATAGTTTCAAGCCAAGCATTTTTAAAGGCAGAAACAGGGAAAGGAGTTTGACCCTTGTGCTTTCGAACCAGTGCCTCGAACTCTGTATAGTCTTTGCACCTGGACGCAATCTTCTTCCAAAGCAAGGACCTGGTGAGAAGCATTATCCAGAGATCTATATTAATAATACTTGCTCTACTTATATAGCAATGTCAGTTGAATGATACATTGAAAATTGTAGGAGATGGCCAGTAGCATCCAAAAACTAAAGCTTTGTCCTTCGCCCCTCATAAAGTGTTTTCAGTCTCTGCAGACGAGGATCAATGTCCGGATAGACACGTTTTCTGCCATTTGGTTTGCCACCATGCTCAAGCTAAATTCTTTTCCTTTTATCTGTCGCTTCAATGTCCTTCGGTTTACTGATAAATTCATAGAGGTTCTGTTGGGACTTGCCAAGAGACCGATTCAATCGAGAGTGTCAACCCTAAAAGGTGGTTGATGGTGTGCAGCCTGTCATTTTCGTGTTGGTTCCACATATATTTGTTGAAAGAGTGCATCATCATTCAACTAGGTTTCCGTTATGGAGACGCAGAAATCGTATACAAGGGGGATGCCGGGTCTTGCATTTAGTGCCTCAACTTAAGCATCTTGAACATGTTCCAAGGGGAGCAGTGTCAAACAGGCAGCTCTTCACCTGGACTGCAGGGTCTTCTCTGTATTGTCTGACCAAACCTTTTGTTTGTATGTTGCGCAGGATGAACTGACTATAGTGAAACAGGCATCCTCGAAAATGAGTATCGGGAAAGGAAGTCGCCAGTGATTGCATGACAGGAAGTTCAAAGTCTGTCTGGGTGGTACCGTAGACGGGTTGAGATGGACACCTGTTACAATATTCACAACATTCTTCCGTTGCTCGATCAGTCTGTTGTATGGCACTCTTTGTCCATTCGGCATAAGCGCAAAGACAACAGGGAACATGGTCGAACCAGAGAGACAATGAATTGCATACAACTGGTTCCCAAGGCTTTGGCAGGAATAAAATGTGCCATCCATGAATAGGGTGTCGGCACTCTGAAGAGACTCAAGTATATCCGGTGTGGAGAACACTAGGATTCTGTCGTCTACCCCATCGTCTATCGCAATGAAATTCACTGGTTTTAGTCCAATGGTCTTCTAAGTTGACATCAGCCAGGGTCTTCGGGAGTGGTGGAAGGTTCTTACTTCTGTGTCGGTAGAGACCAGCATCACTGCTAAGAAAGGATGGTGCTCTGATGGCGTCGCCGACGCACATGGTGCTCATCTCCTCTCTAGGTCTGTTGCATTGGTGTGACCTCTTCCCTTTCACGGGTCCTCAATGTACTTATAAACCTTTAGTGACGTCACTTCATTGTTCTTTGAGGTCTTTATATATTTCAATTTCCTTCTAACTTGTACGGCAAGGGATTTATTCGAGTAATGTCCCTCGGATGCAGTTTATTATCAAGATAATCACCCTGCAAGGCAGGATATTATTATGATATATCCCTATTAAAATAATTATTTTCGAATGATGTAATTAGTGATTTTTGTCAAAGTCAAAGTGTCATCTGACTTTATCACTTTTGAAAAATATCACTAATCTAATTTTTACACTGCAAATGATTTGGCGATATGCCGTCTCGAACACGCAGTCCGCAGTTTACACTGCCGAACGCTAACCCAACGCTCTGACCACTGAGCTATCATGACAGCGCTGACATACATCGTTTGTTAGGTCCTCTTATAACAAAGGTCTTAGTTTGGTTTTTTTATTTATATTTTACGGCCGCCTCAGTTATTTTCACGTTATCGGTCATTTCAAAGTTATTATAACTAGTTGGCGGTTTATAAAATAGATAACATAATATTCCGTGGGCATTATCAATAATAAAGGATGTTTGCCCTTGTGATTTGCCCGCGGGATCCTTTATTATTGATAATGCCCGTGGACTATATGTTATCCATAAGTTATCAGTCGCAGTGTGCTAGAATCTTCTATAACATCATGATTATGTGGCGATGAGCTTCGTAAAAACCCACCAACGGTTTCTTCCCCCTTACAGTTGGCAAAGACACACTTCCAGTGAGTCACAGTCTGTCTGCGGCTGTTCAAACGATACCTGAACCCTTTAAACAAGACTTGCTGATCTCCAGCCTGAGAAGCGATTAATTCGACCTTCTGTAAACCAACCATCATAGAGATGCTAGTGGCAAAATTAAGTTCGCTTTATATACAATATATTGATAATGTAGAAGGATTTGGAGAAGATGTGATGGACTCATCAGAGAGCTGAACTAGCAAAACCAATCTTTTTGTATTGTTTGTTTTACAACAAGTTAACACACTTACAATACTTACAATGAACTCAAGGAACTTGTCCTTTAAAAAACAAGTTGACAAACTAACAATAAAGTAGTCTCTCATGCTGTTTTATAGATTATTGATAGAGACAAGTGACAAGGTTTTTCTGTGAAATGACCTCAAAGAACATGCAATAAGCTCGCAAGAGACACATGGCAAGTTAACAAAACATGATATTGGTAGTTGTCTGTAAATGTATTACCCCACTACTCTATTAAATTCCAACTTTTAAATTTATTTACAATTTACTTATCCTGTGCAATTAAATATTGCTTTATATTAATTTTAATTCTTTGAGGTGTCCGTGAACTGTTCAAAATATTATGTCCTTATTCTTTGGCAATTATGTCATTACAACATAAAAGATACTTTGGACAAACCTGATAAACCTCATAATTAACAGGTCTGCCTAGTCTCAAAATAAGCTGTTTCTTTTTTTCTTATTGGTAAGTTTGGGTTAAGTGCCATTTAAAGTTTTCTCGCTGTGCCCACATTCACGTGATAAACAGAGCTTGATATGAGTGGTTTTAACTTTAGGCAGAATGAGATGTAGGCAGATTGAGAAGACACCGTGGCACCAAGCATGCATTTTAAAGTCTGTGCTTAGAAAATTTCTCTCAAACAATAAATTGCGTTTTAACTTTGAAGAAAAAAAGATAAAGTTAAAATTATTTCTGTTATAAGTAATTGCAGTATGTTTTTCATTTTACAATTTAAAGGGGCAGTAGCACGTTTTTGCGGGGAATGTAAGGTGATGTCAGGAAAATGAAAATAAAGCGTTCCAATCTAAAGACAATGTATTTAAAGTAAATGAAACATCAATAAATCAAATATATAATGTAAAGTTAAGCCATGAGATTCCTTTTCTTACACAAAATGAATTAAAGGTGTTCACACAAAAATGGCTGCCAATGGATTTTATGTGAATCTTTATAATTTGATCTCTGACTATGGATGATTGGTTTGTGTAATTAGATTTTTGACACTATCTAAGGAATACATTTAGCATTAACTTACAATTATCAGTGAAAAATTGAAAATATAAAATTGTCAAAAAACGCGCTACTTCCCCTTTAAAGTATGTGTTTTACCTTTGCACCTACACAAATGTATGAAGCCACAGGAATTGACAGTTCTGGTGTTCTAATATTATAGTTGCTTACCAAATTTTTGTTTAATTATTTTAAATATTATATTAATACTGCTTGAATACCATATTCGGCATGGATATAAGCAACAACATGCAGAAACTAATGTTTCTTAATTATATTTTAAAATTATTTTGAACTATTTCTTGTAAAGACGTACGTTTTATGATAATGTTTGACTGATATTGACAATTGTGATCGAAAATCTTCTGAAAATGTGTTTAAATGTAAATGATATTTTAGAAATATTGTCCTCATGTCTCTCTTAAAGGATCGTAAGTTGCATGTTCCATACCTGTTCTGTTTATATGTAATGTGGATATGAGCAACCTACAAATGAATCCCAAGTTTTGACTCTAAGATGTTTTATGAAGAAACTGACCAATTAGAAAAAATGAAATGATTACTTTACATAGGAAATCTTTCACAGTTACATTTATTTGGTAGCTGTAATTTCTTGTCATAATTTTTATTAATAAACCCTTTCGAGTAATATAAATATTCCACACTTCACTTAATCACTCTTTTAATTTTACTTGTTAGTCATTTGGTATCAAGATCTCTGTCACCCCATTTATTCGAAATCGATTACTCTTTAAAGGAGCAGTAGCACGTTTTTAGGGGGAATATAAGGTGATGTCAGGGAAATGAAATTTAATGGTTCCAATTGAAAGGCAATGAATTTAAACTAAATGGAGCAGTAATCATTCATATATATAACGAAAAGTTTAGTCATGCAATTCCTTTTTCTTACACAAAATGAATTAAAGGTGTTCACACAAAATGGCCGCCAATTGATTTTATATGAATCTTCATACTTTGTCCCCTGACTATGAATGAATGGCTTGTGTTATGATATTTTTGACGCTGTCAAATTAATACATTTAGCATTAACTTGCAATTATCAGTGAAAATTTTAAAATATATTATTATCAAAAAACGTGCTACTTCCCCTTTAATACAAACATACATAGCATGAAAGACGTTAAGTATCATAATGGACTTCTCAACGTAAGTAAATGTCTGATATGTGAAAGCAGTGAAGTATTGATGTATTCCTTTAAAGGGGCAGTAGCACGTTTTTAGGGGGATATAAGGTAATGTCAGGAAAATGAAAATTAATGGTTCTAATTGAAAGACAATATATCTAAACTAAATGGAGAAGTAATGATTCAAATATATAACGTAAAATTTAGCCATGCGATTCCTTTTTCTTACACAAAATTAATTAAAGGTGTTCACACGCCAATGCATTTTATGTGAATCTTCATACTTTGTCCTCGCGATCGGAATATGGATGATTGGCTTGTGTAATGAGATTTTTGACAGTCAAAATAACACATTTAGCATTAGCTTACAATTATCAGTGAAAATTTTAAAATATAAAATTGTCAAAAAACGTGCTACTGCCCCTTTAACACTTGTAATAATTAAGTTTTAGCAGTAATACGGGTTGTCCGGAACGATAGGTTTAGCTTCTACATAATGAAAGCTAGAACTATTGTCTTATAATACCAGAGTTGGGTTCCTTCCGTCTAATGAATTGGAATGGTAATCAGCTTACACATAACGCCTCTGTTTCACATGAAGAAACCCGATTGTCTAATTACCTGAGAAGTTTGGTTTCTTCTGTCTTTGTTCTTGATGAGTAAATTAGTAATTATAGGTAAGTAAACAGCGAAAAGCAATTTGAGAATTAACGCTGTTGTACATGTGATTCTTTTCCTCGTATTAATTTAATTTGTAAGGACCGATTGGCTTATGGAATGGCATGGTGTCCGACGTCCGTCCGTTAACTTTGTGCATTTTCGACTTCTTCTCCAGAAGCATAAGGCCTTGAAAGCTGAAACTTTGTGTACAGACTCCTTGGCTAGTGAGGATTATCAATTGAAGTTTCGGTGGCCCTGTCGCCCTTAATATGGGCCACAGGGGCCAAACCTTTAAAACCTTTTTTCATCTTCTTCCCCAAAAGCAAAATATCTAGAAAGCTGAAACTTTGTGTACAGACACTTTTATCGTGAATTTCATGAATTAAATGTGCACGTTAATTCTAAAATTTTGTGTGAGGATTGTCGTGGCGAAAGTTATCTCTTTTTGGTATCATATTCAACATCATGTACCCAACTTGAAAATTTTAATATCATATATTATGAAAAGATATAACACGTGAACACAACAAGGAATCCAGTATGAACGTAAAACCTGAATAATATGTTTTTGTTGATTAATAATCGAACATCCCCGAATTACATAAGAAATTAAACAGACCTATGAACCGACGAAGGCTCAAATATCATAATATGATCCGTTATCAACCTACTCCAAAACTCAAACTTGCCCAACATAAAATAAAAAAGAGCTTCCAAGCCTCTCATAAAGCATGAAGTGCAAATCTGTTAAAGAGCCCTTAAAGTCCCTTGGTCAGACTTGCATATCCAGTTAATCCTTCCGAAAAATTGTGGCATAGAAGCACATAGTCGGGTAGAAAAATCTTTCAGGAAAATGTTGATACCAAAATCAGATTGTTTGATAAACGAGAAAGTACCTAACTTGAATTTTGAAGTATACCACCCTCAAAAACTTGCCGTAGCCTTAAACGACCCCACAATCAGTGACATCACTGTTTCATGCGTAGGATTCACCTCACTTCCTGTTTATCGAAATCATGGCCATTTAGGTTCCCTGGGTGTATTACGCTGCGCTACGACTGGCTACAGACACTTAAGTACAAATTTTAAACATCTGCATTATTTTAATTACTTGCTGTCATATCACCAATTTTACAGAAAACATGTAACGGTAATTTTTACTAAACGACCAATACAAAGATTACAGCCGATCGTTAATATTTCAATTATTTTCTTAGAAAGTAGTTTTGGCTATGAACTAATCGAAATAAGGAGAGTATAATTCATACAAATAAAGAACAATTCTGTTCAAGTGCCTGAATATTTTCAACCATAAACTTCCCTACATATTAGGAAGTCTAAATCTGCGAACAAACCAAAATTTGCGTCCGTCTGACTATCATATTATGCCTTACAACTCATTTATGCAAATTAGAATTTCAAAGATTCTTTTGTTGACAATGGTTAAGGCATATGAACTCAATTTGTTCCCGCCTTGCAAAATGGACGAAACATGCAAATGATATCAATGCATTTGAAAGTATTTAATTTATTGATAAGTAAAATCGCCTGCAACGTTGCGTAACGTGTTCACTTCCCACAAGCCTTTGCGCGACATTACAAAAATACGCCCCTTTCTATTTATAGCAATCTGTCGCTTCGGGAAAGCCGTTTCGATTTTTTTTTTTAAATTCACGAATAATAATCTGATTTCTGGTTTGGTTGTACTTATTGATTTCTGAATATTCAGAGATTACGTTAAAAATACGTTTAAAAGTATCTATATTACTAAAATTCTGATCATGGGACTTTAAAACAATAAACTACATGTATTTCAAATAGAAATTCGCCTTGCGGTCCATAGTTATAGTACATTGATCGAGCAGGATCATTTACCAATGAAATATAACCCCAATATTATATTTCTTTAAAATCTTGCTTCATTCTTTCCTTATGACAGCAATTCGCCTAAACACAATTATGCGATAGTTATATAATAGTACGTTTTGGATTAAACGTCATTATTGTTATTTACCGTAAACAAGTGACCTGAGACTGTTAGCCAAATAACATGTAATTGACTCATTCCTATTGATGTAATGTGTTACATCAATACTAAGAACAAACAGAGTTGTCTGCCCGTCACTGGTTCACCAGGTGGCGTGACCTGTTATCCAATTAGATTCATTCACATTACCTAGGAGTCCCAAGGTCACTTGTCTACAGTAAGTAAAAAAAATGACGTTTAATCAAAAACGTACTTTTATTTAGTTACTAACCTCTGACAAGTGACCTTAGCCTGATACCACTGTAGGTGCCGGGAAGGATTCGTCCAGCGGTAACTCTCAAGATTGTTCTGAGGGTCGGCGACCGTTTTAAACCTCACCGTCACGACCCGCACATCGAACCCTTTCACCTTGCAAAATACTGTAAAGGAAGCCAATTGGAAATCATACAGTTTGCATATGGATGATCGCTGTGAGGTCGCCACCGCATTGTGTGTTTCTGAGTAAGTCCCACCTGAGAGGCAGAGGGACCGGTTCATTGGCACAGAGCCTTCGTCGGGGTACATACCAAGGTCTCGCTGGCCACTTCGCAGCGACAACAGTAGACACAAAACCTTGGTCTCCTGGATTTTGGCCACCTCCTGTATCAGGATGCATATGGCAGGGAGGGGGGGAGCGTTGACAGAGGGTACCCCTGCCAGAACGTTGCATTCGTTCTGCCACCATTGGAGGTGATGAATGAACTTCAGGGGCATCCCGATGTGATGGCCGCATGATTTCTCCCGAACCGACTGTTCAATACTATCTGAAGAGGGCGGAGATGGAGTCTCTACCTCTTCGTCTATTCTTGTGCCGAAAAACTTGGAGGCGTTGCCACTACTACTACCAAGCCTGCGCGAGGAGTTCCCTGTAGCGCCCCATCCGCTCTTCTGTGACAAAGGCTTTGTCCTGAGCTGTGTCCAGTACTAAGTCCGACTTATCTAGATTGAAAAGCCAACCCAGGCATCTGAACACAGTTATTACAAAATCTCTTTGTCTAGAAAGAACAGACAAAAACTCTTCATCTAGAAAAACATATACATCGCAAACTGCATGTTGTGCTTGTGCAAGGGTTGGACAATGGGCTGGGTCTCAAGGTTGAACAGCCATGGTGACATTGGAAGCGACATTCCAGCAGAACGAACTGGAGGTACTTGCGAGAGATTGGTACATGCAAGTATGCGTCCTAAAGATCCAGTTAGTCCATGTAGTC
Source organism: Steromphala cineraria (assembly GCA_916613615.1). Classification (NCBI taxonomy): domain Eukaryota; kingdom Metazoa; phylum Mollusca; class Gastropoda; order Trochida; family Trochidae; genus Steromphala; species Steromphala cineraria. The sequence continues at coordinate 25,193,482 of OU744732.1, forward strand.
GTATGATCGAAGCAACCGCATGACAGACCGCACGGTCAAGAGCCGAAAATATGGCTAGAGGTAGGAGTGGTTTTACTGTTTCATGCCGTGAATCAGCTGGTCTTTATTCAGTCTCACAAACACCTGTGAGTAGAAGCATAGTGTCAGATCCTAAAGCAGCAGTTTTACTCACCACCTCCTTGGAGATTAGAATCTCCACCTGTTCCATTCTATGTGTGAGCCGTTCCGGCTCCAACAGGCGCTTCACTGGCGAACAGGTTAAAGTCCCATGATCAGAATTTTAGTAATATAGATACTTTTAAACGTATTTTTAACGTAATCTCTGAATATTCAGAAATCAATAAGTACAACCAAACCAGAAATCAGATTATTATTCGTGAATTTAAAAAAAAAAATCGAAACGGCTTTCCCGAAGCGACAGATTGCTATAAATAGAAAGGGGCGTATTTTTGTAATGTCGCGCAAAGGCTTGTGGGAAGTGAACACGTTACGCAACGTTGCAGGCGATTTTACTTATCAATAAATTAAATACTTTCAAATGCATTGATATCATTTGCATGTTTCGTCCATTTTGCAAGGCGGGAACAAATTGAGTTCATATGCCTTAACCATTGTCAACAAAAGAATCTTTGAAATTCTAATTTGCATAAATGAGTTGTAAGGCATAATATGATAGTCAGACGGACGCAAATTTTGGTTTGTTCGCAGATTTAGACTTCCTAATATGTAGGGAAGTTTATGGTTGAAAATATTCAGGCACTTGAACAGAATTGTTCTTTATTTGTATGAATTATACTCTCCTTATTTCGATTAGTTCATAGCCAAAACTACTTTCTAAGAAAATAATTGAAATATTAACGATCGGCTGTAATCTTTGTATTGGTCGTTTAGTAAAAATTACCGTTACATGTTTTCTGTAAAATTGGTGATATGACAGCAAGTAATTAAAATAATGCAGATGTTTAAAATTTGTACTTAAGTGTCTGTAGCCAGTCGTAGCGCAGCGTAATACACCCAGGGAACCTAAATGGCCATGATTTCGATAAACAGGAAGTGAGGTGAATCCTACGCATGAAACAGTGATGTCACTGATTGTGGGGTCGTTTAAGGCTATGGCAAGTTTTTGAGGGTGGTATACTTCAAAATTCAAGTTAGGTACTTTCTCGTTTATCAAACAATCTGATTTTGGTATCAACATTTTCCTGAAAGATTTTTCTACCCGACTATGTGCTTCTATGCCACAATTTTTCGGAAGGATTAACTGGATATGCAAGTCTGACCAAGGGACTTTAAAGGCGGCTGGGTGTGTACGGATATACAAAACCTACGCTGCAAGATCTAACAGGTGTAGTCGTCTAATCCGAACTGTCAGTCAGTCACGTCTCCACTCAGACACTTCCCATGGAGGGAAGCTACCCTGAACAGCCATAGAGAGACACGACCGTCTGGTGCGCCTCATCGCCAGCCCCGCAACTCCTGAAACATCGGAAGCTCTTCCCATGCGCCACTAGTCAATCACGTCATAAATCAGCCCCTTCCCTATGGAGCAGCTCCCATGAGTTAAGACAGACAGACGCGAGCGTAATGGACGCTAGCACACTTTTGCAGGAAACGGCCATGCGCCTACTCGACAGACAAAAGAGAGAACGATCGGTCCCTTTGCCTGTACGTGCAGCAAATGCATAAGCGTGAAATCGACAACCTGGCGCAGAACTAAGCCTGCCCTTTGTTTGGCACAGTGGACTGATTCAAACAGAGTACCTACCGAATACACAGTATTCAACCCCAAATATTAAATGCCAGGTAGGAGAGGTAGACAGACGAAAAAGAAAGACTAAGAGCTATCACAAACGGGGAGCGAGACATTAACCACGTGTGACAGGGTGAGGTCTACTACTTCCTACTTGCTTTGGCTGGAGGGATATCTCTTTGGCCGAACAGGTAGAGCGTAGGACTCTCAACCCGGAGGTCCCGGGTTCGAATCCCGCGTGGACATGAAAGTACTGGAATTTCTTTCCTGCTACACACGTCTGAACACCACCGACTCTGTAATGTGAATGAATCTTATTGGATAACAGGTCATCCCACCTGGTGGACTAGTGACGGGCGGATAACTCTGTCACTAGTGGATAACTCTGTTTGTTCTTGGTAATGATGTTGACATTACAACAGTGGTAATGCGTTAATTACATGTTTTATGGCTAACAAGCTAAGGTCACTTGTCAGAGGTTAGTAACTAAATAATGTAAACTCCAGTTTGAAGTTTATTGATGTGTTGACCGGCCATGTGACATTGTTAAACTCATCCAGAAAGTGGGAAACATGTATGAATTTTCATCTAAACAAAATAATTAAACACAAGTTAACTTTATTTACTCAGGGCCGAAGACGTGCCTAGAAGTGAAAGCCTGTGGGAACACGACCGCCAACGGCGAGTACTGGATTTACCCTAGCATCTTGGGCAAGGATCTCATCAAAGTGTACTGTGACGCCATGGACACCGGGACACCTAAAGAGTACATCTCTCTACAGAACACCAACTTCGGAGACTTCCCGCCCGAGTGCAACGTTAATTGTTACGGCGAGAGAATCACCGGGTGTAACGATAAATATGTTGGTCATGTCGAGTACTCAAAAATCAGGATTGATATTTCCGTAAGTTACGTTGAACATTCCCTGCATGTTATAACTGGCGCCAATAACAATTACTGGCTGAATCAAGCCTTGGTCCATTTAAAGATCTTTTCTATCTAGCTTTCACGACTAATCCAGCTGCAAATAGTTGATTTCTTAGCAGTGAATTTTGACATCATTGAAACACTATCGCATGTTACGTATTGCAAGGAATCAAAGGTAGAGATGTAATTTTTACATATGATAACTCTTTTAATAAAAATAAGATAACATTATTTATCCGTTAAATGAATAATTAACCGAACAAGGGGAAATTTTGGAAAAACCTTCTGTAAATACTTAACAATTATTAAGTGGTTAAGGTGCATGTTCCCCTCATTGCCCGTGCCATTGTAAATTAGTCCCATTTTCATTTTCATTACATATTTAGGAGTATCTCTTCACAAGAATGGTACTTTTAACTTCCTGTTGACGTGACGTTGGCAATGCACGCCTGGTACAAATCCGACACATTTTAACTCAATCAACTAAATCAGCTCCCGTCTATCGTTATTGAAAAACAAAGGGCAACTTTTAAGTACATTACAACTATATAGGTGGATCGGAGTAATAATGCGCACCTCCCCTTGTCATATAAAATTTCTTCCTGATGACGTCATAGAGTCACACGCAATACTCTCCTACGCGAAGATGTGCTTCGTGGTGCGCTTGTTGACTATTCTTCGCATCTGTTTTGGGTGAATGTTTAAAAACATCTAAATAATTATCAAAACTGTTGCAATTGGTTTAAACTCGTAATTACCGTCCCTTAGGTGTTTACCCTTTACACACCATGGGAAGTTATTGCCTTTATTTTAGTTGAATTTTATAAGCCCAAAGCTCCATATGCTTAGGTTGGTTATCTCATAATCACCTTGGTCGGTTAGAAGATTGTAAACAAACGCAAACAATTGGACTTGTAACATTTTGAGTTTTAATCTAACAAGTAAGTTTAGATTTATGAACAACGAAAGTGGGAATCGAACCAGGGACCTCTATGTCATCAAGCAGCGCGTTTATCAGTTGAGCTACATAGGATCCATGCCACTTGATGTAAAGTTTGCTGTGTTACGTTTGGATGTTTAATTTTTGCTATAAATAAATACCAATATTGCCATAAGATAGTTTTCAATGTCAGGATTCAAGTTTTTAGTTCTTAAATCCTTAGCAGGGGGTATTGTCGTTGTCTAAATGTTTGTTGTTATCAAGACATGTTAAACCCGCAAAATATATATATATATATAACTGAAACCTTTAGCAATTAATTGTATATAAACAAATTCAGTTGAAAATTGTAATAAAATAGTTTTTAATGCAAGGAATCAAGTTTTTGTTCTGAAACCCCAATCAGGGGGTATTGTAAGAAGTTTAAATGTTAATGGACATTTTACAGCGAAATATACACTAAAACGTTGATAAATTATTTGTATATAAACACATTTAGTTGCAGGAGTGTTCCCCGGTAGTGTAAAACAAATGATAACCCGATTACCTCGGGTTATGGACACAACCTCTGCTCGGGCTACGCCCTCGCGAGGTCATTTTCCATAACCTCTCGGTACCGGGTTATTACTTACTACGTAGCCAGTAGGAGCGCAGCTTTATTCATTTCGGCACCAGAATGTCCAGGACTGATCGCTTGACTGAGGCACTCCCACAAATAAAGATTTTGAATTATAGTACTCACGGAAATAGAAATGAAATGCTTTTTGTCGATTTTTTCTTTATTTGGAACTAACTGGATATTTTTATTCTAAATATTCTTTCACAATGGTTTTTCCCAACTTTTGTTTCAGAATTTTTTTGTAAAATCACCCGAAATATATGAATTTACAGCAGAGAAAAACGTGTCATTTTCACGCCTCAAAATTATTTCAAAGTCGAAATGTACGTTTCTGATGCAAGTTATAGTATGTAAATGATCTGTAATCTCAGGACCGTCCCATAAAATTACATTGTTTAATGTACAATACTTTTATATATTATGTCCTCTACTATTCCTATCTTATATGATTTAAAAAATCATAAAATAATTGAAAAAAGAACGTGGTTTTCTTTAAGTTTACAGACAAAAACGCGTGTTACAAACCGCTATTACTTTATAAATATAGCAAAACACTATACAATAAGCCATAACAAATGTTTTTCTATAGCTCCATCAATAATTAGTGAGTTGTAGAATGTCCAACATGGAATTCGATTGGTATTTGTATAACAACTTTTTGTCAAGCAAGTACTTAGAGAAATATTTCACGACAGTTTTTTAAAGTATTTTTTCAAAACAACTAATCAAGGAAATGGGTAATTATAACAGCATACTTCTCTGGTATAACAGTCAAACATTAAAATATCTGTGTTTATGGCAACAAATGTACCTGATCACTGATACCTTTCTGTTCATAACCTCTCTCAAATTTGTCAGTTCTTGATGAAACAAATTCGTTATGGTTAAAAGGTATACATATAAACTCAACAACTTGTAACAAATTCTATGAAGTGTATTAAATTTATTAAGTTCAATATTGTTTTTAGAGTCGCAATTTCCATTTAAGAAATAAAATTTGCATTTCTGCATAAAGGGTATTTTCTCCACAGACTATGATTGTAGAAAGGACAGATAGAACCTTCGCGTCTGGCACCGGTTCTATGAAAGCCTATGGGGAGGCAGGGGACTGTTACAACAGGATAGACGATACCCCCGAACCCCCTTATGCTTGTGGACCGAAGGGGGAATTTCAAATAGACGTAACAGGTACCGGGTTAAAGTTCAACAATCAGGTAAGTTACATCTTAATAAGATATGATTTTAATAATGACAATTATAAGGCGTTGCTCACGTTACAGCAAAGATTCTATTGAAACAGTGCTTGTTCACTATGACACCCAGTTAGGGCCACGGGGTCATATACAATGTACAATTTCGTGAGGTTTCAGCTTTCTTTGCTATTTGCCACCTGAGAAAAAGGTGAAAATAGGTTTTATAAGATAAGCCAAGGTAAGGTGAGGTAATACAAGATAAGTGATGATTAGGTAAGGTAAGAAAGGATAGGAAAATATTTATTGTCCCAAAAGGGAAATTTGTTTTGTATAATTGCAATTCTCCAGCAATGTGATACCGAATAACATAATATTCACAACAACCCATGTCAACATAGTAATACATCGACTAGAAAAGATATGTTACGTATACATGAAAACATAAAGAAAATTAGACAGAATTTATTTCTCTAGTACTGCACCGAACCAATGATTGGTGGTACCTGTTTGTTCGAAAAATCGGCATACGCAGCCTACGTCCAGTAGGTAATGTCGAATATTCCAAGAAATGAGGATGGCAAGTGTCACCCAAACTTTAGTTTTCATTTTTTGTATAACTGCTGCTCATAAAAACTTACGGTCGTTTCAACAGGAAGCCCTATAATCATAGATTCAGTATTCACGATTTGTGTCAATTTGTCACAGGGTCTCGAAAGCCTTATATTATAAGCCCCATAGGTCAAGGAGTCTGTACACAAGATTTCAGCCTATACGCGGTTTTTTTCTGGAGAAGAAGACAAAAATAGCTTTTAAGGGTGTGGCTCCTGTGGCCCTTATTATTATGGTACACAAGGTTACAAAAGTATAAATTATAATTGTCACCAGCCAAGGCGTCTATACACAGTACAAGATTCAAGCTTTCTTGACCCCTTGCTTCTGGAGAAGAAGACGAAAATAGGTTTTAAGGGTGTTGCTCCTGTGGCCATTATTAGAAAATTGAAAATATGAAAATTATTTTAACTGGCGCAAAGGGAATTGATTTTAAAAGATTTCCCAAACCTTTTTCCTTGCACAAAGTGTTAATATGTTATAGAGCCATTTAAATTATATACATCATTTGATATCATTGGCGATGTCAACTTTTTAGGTAACAATAGCTGATTCGAAACAGGAAGAGAGCTCGAAAGATCCTCCTATGTCTGCTAGCGTGTACATATTTTCAGAAAGCATTTAATAAATAGTTGGGTCTAGTTTATAGAATATTATGATGTTCTTTCATTAAATATGTAGAGGACTTATTTTAGGTGCACAGTAATTCATTCAAAGTTTTGTGATATAGAAATTTGCGGGACAGTCCCTATATGCATGTAGCAAAGCATATGAATTTTTTTTAAAGTTAGTATGTACTAATAGTCTAGAAACACAACAGGCCGTACACAGTACGTTAACAATATCCTTAATAGAAAAAGTAGCAAAACGGTTATGAAAAATTTATAAACAACTAAACTTTTGCAACACATATATAATGTAAAAATAAATTGGTTTAATAAAGAACATGAATTTGTAAGGAGAATATTCTACATAAGCAATTAGTGGATAGACGAGGATAGACGATAAATGTTAACGCGAATACTGTCATCTTCGCATGCGGTTTGTAATGAAATTTAGTTATTCACTCGTAGAAAGTTTTATATTGCAAAATCAAGTTTTATTCAGCAGCAAAATACTTATTTCGACGCCGAAGCATTTATCGAAACTGCTTTCGCTGACGTCACCAGTATGGGCAGTGATGGCTGACGTTAAAGTCTTTCTACAACAGCTACGCCTGCATTTTCCAATACGTGTGTCAGAAGAGAACCTATCTACGTCCCCGGATGAATTAAGGGGCCAATCATTTCAAAGTAAAAAAATTGTTTTGGTTAAATTTAGCGCTTTAATCAGAAGAATTAGAGAAGGTAATTGTCAAATAGTGAATTACCATATGGTCAGACTAAATGTTTTATAAATGTCTTCCATGAAGTAAGTGTATGCTAAATATGCCACAAACAGCTGTTGTTGAAATCGATTGTCAATTAATCATTTGCCTCCAAACATAATATCATTGATATAATTTTCGTAAATTTGCTGCCCAACGTTAACGATATCAGAAAGCCTATAAACTTTATGTTTTTAGATTGACCTTTGATCTCTAGAGCTAGTTGCAAATGAAAATATTTTCGGATTTTGTTTATTAAACTCGGCCCTGGACAGGCTTTCTATGTAGATATCAATTCTGAAAATCTGAAATATAATATCACCAAGAAATGTTTCTCATTTCAGTACCATCTCATTTCCTACCAATTCACATATTTTTGATAGTCCATTTTCCCCCCTTCAAATTACGAAAATTATTTGCTGTGTTCTGAGTTTTTTAAATCAAGAGAATTTATAAAAACAAGGCATTGGTGATTTTGAGATTTTTTATCTGAACAACATACACAAAGCCGGTGATAACTAATGGAAATGCCAAATGGCCAAGAATAGTGCTGAATTTCAATTTCTGTTCAAGATGTGTCAAAATATGAAATATTGACCAAGTTTTTGAAATTAGAACCAAAGCCAATCCTTTTTAACAATTATTCAGGGAAACACACAAGTCTTTTCTTGGTATAGATTAATAAAGGTGCACTGGAGATTTGTTTGCTCCCAATAAGCAAGCACATTGCGAAGTAAGTGAGAAATATCATTAATGGATCTGGTTGGGACAAGAGTAATTCTTATCAATATGAACAGTATCACATACAACATTGTCTCAGGGTACGCACATTAATCATGAGAGGATTTTGTAATCAATTGTGTTAAAGAAATAATTCTTGACAATAACTGGAAGCTTTTCATCCTAACATAAAAGACGTGTAGAGAAGACGTTTTAAAGGGGTAGTAGCACGTTTTTTTGAAAATTTAATATTTTCATTTTTTCACTGATAATTGAACGTTAAAGTGACACAGAGTATCTATCTTATATATTTATTTGGTTTTGATAAGCTACAAAATATCTAATATGCTTATTGAAGTTCATATCTCATCACTTGACTTGCAAATATATCCATTTATGCATAATATCTCTAAAATGCTTGATTTTATGGAAAAATCAAGAAACATCTCAAATACGTTTAATATTCAAAACCATGCATCCAATTAATCTACCTATTAGTTACAATACCTAATAAACACTATCGAATCGAATATATCTTCCTGTCAGCTTTTGACAAGGTTTCAAAATTACGTGTGGCAAATTTGCGCGCGTCATTCGAGCCACAATGTCCGGTTTTCGATCAAAATCCCGACTTTGAATGGCCATTTTTTCGCTCTAATGTACTGATTGACCTTTATTTTGTTCTCTTCAGTAACAGTTAGTGGTTCCCGATGTAATAACATCGATTTCAAAATTTGACATATGTGATCTTATCAACATATTCTGTGTCTCTTTAATGCTAAATGAATTATTTTGATAGTGTCAAAAATCTCATAACACAAACCAATCATCCACTTTTCTTTGAACACCTTTAATTCATTTTGAGGAAAAAAAATCGCATGGCTGAACTTCACACTTTCTATTTGATTAATTACTTCTTCATTTAGTTTAAGTACATTGTCTTTGATTGGAGACATTTATTTTCATTTTATAACAGTCAAACATTGAAATATCTGTATTTATGGCAACATATGTACCTTTATGATCACTTATACCTTTATGTTCATAACCTCTCTCAAATATGTAAGTTTGCTTGATAATTTTTTTTCGTTTAGGTTAAAAGGTATATATAAACTCAACAACTTTTAACAAATTTTATCAAGTGTATTAAATTTATTTAGTTCATTATTGTTTTTAGAGTCGCAATTTCCATTTAAGAAAAAAAAATTGCATTTCTGCATATAAGGTATTTTCACCACAGACTATGATTGTAGATAGGACCGATAGAACTTTCGCGTCTGGAAACGGTTAGGATAGACATTAGAGGTAGATCTGCCTCTGTGGGGAGAGAATGCTGGATAGAGGGTACTCCCGAGGAATTTATTTTCATTTTCCTAACATCACCTATTCTCTCCCCACAGAGGCAGATCAAGTCATGTTAATTTAGCCCCTATTCTAATACGCCGAAATCCTCTGCCTCTGTGGGGAGAGAATGAACATCACCTTCCCCTTACAAACGTGCTATGCCCCTTTTAAACAGTTCATATACACGACTCAGGACATCACATCATCAAGAACAACAAGAAGCGCACATAAAATTCCTTTGTAACCCCTATCTTGACCCCGGCCTCTGTTTTTAGCATCCTAGACCTAAGATATATTAACATTGATCCTAGGGTTTATTTAAAAAACACCTATTATAGAAAATTTCCCAGGGCTAAGATATCCTAACCTTGGAAAATACTAGGAATGGTCTGGATCTGCCCTAGCTAAATCCTAGTGAAAATCAACATTGCAAAAACAAATTATTTTGATCTTCAGAAAATATTTATTCAATCCTTACCTCTTTTATTGTACATGAATTATAGCCTCACTTCACTTTTCAATGAAGTGTCAATGTCAATGTCAAGGTCAATTTGCAAAGGGAGGTAACTCCTGTTTCAAGTCCAAGATGCATATTCACCATGCTTAGTTTTTTAAACATTTTTTTAACACGTCTCCTTTTGGAATAACATATATGTTGATTTGAAATATATAATCAGATTTTATTAAAGTTATATCATTTTTTAATAATATCTTCAGGAGTATGGTTATTTAAATTCTAAAATATCCATAAAACATCCTTCATAATGATACGAAACCTTTTTTTTTAGAAATAATAATGAATACATTATCATGATTTTGACATAATATTATAAATAAACTCATGTCCAAAAGAAACGATACCAAGTTTTCAAAGTCGTCCGAAACAAAATTCTATAACCTGATAGAGTCGAATTTAAGTGTATCTAACAGGCATATGTCTTGTGAAAAAGTATGCATATTTTCATTCTCCAGGAAAAGATACTTTTGATTTTGTGTCTTTTCAAATGTACATGGAGTGCATAAATCGAAATTTCAAATTGTTTTATGAACAGAACTTTTGTCATTTCACTTTAAAATTGATAAAGTATTGAATTTATGTCAGAAAAAAATGTTGTTGATATAATTCACTTTATTTGACATAAATTCGTTGACGCGTCAATGCACTAGAACGTTTTAAAACAAGCGAAAGTGTCCAATTTCTCTCTGCTATCTCGCCTAGTTAAGGAGATTCCAGATCGATGATTTTTTCAAATGCATGTTTCTCGCAAACATGAGAAGATAATGTTTCCAAATTTTGCATAGACGTAAGTTGACTACTGAAGAAATGATATTACTATGTTTTAGTCTTATTAATCTGCAGTGGATTGAGTTAGTTTGGGATTTGTATGGTATCGTTTCTTTTGGACATGAGTTTATTTTCATATCTTCACAGCTTTCTAAACTTTTCCCCTTGTGTATCTCAAGTATCTCAAGTTTAGGACCGTTTCGAGAGTCAGTCTTACCTTACCTAAAGATAACTATGCTTATGTCCTATCAGCTAGGATATATCCTAGCTTGATCACTTGCGAGAATAGGCACCCTGGAGATGTATGTCGTCTATAGCCTGATATAAAGGTTCTGCGACATTAGATGTGTTCAGGACTTATTTTAGCTGCCTCTTCACAGAAATCCAATTCGTTGTGAAAAATGTGCAGCTTGGCGGAACTGCCGGAAACAAAGCTCATTCGGATAGAGCTGACTTGAGCTACAGGGTAGGGTCTACACGGCGAATTTCTATTTCAGAAACCTTTAACTTGATTACTGCGAAGAAAGGTACATGAAAAAGGTTCTCAACATATTTAGTGAAAGATCATAATATTATACTAACTGGACCCAAGTCATGACTAAATGATTTTTGACGAAGTCCTTTCCATCTCAGTCTGTGTGGACAGCAAAAGGTTACAAGGCGATCGCATTGGTGACCCCCTCTGTGGACGGCAAGGTTATCCATGGCTTATGTGGGGGCTACTGTGGGGATTGCAAGGTCGACTTCATCAAACTGGATCTAGATCCTACAGAAGGTGGGTCAGACCATTCTCTCTCAACAGAGGCAGATCAAGTCATGTTGATTAAAGGGGCCTACACACTATCAATATGATTCACAATGTTATTGTCAATTATGGACATTGACAATAATATTGATAGTTAGTGAGCTATATTGACGGTCTTCAATCACATTGCGCAATATATTGAGAAAATCAAAACTAGTTAGATTTTTATTGAATGTATCTCAATATAATTGATGAGTGCTCAATTATATTGACTAGTTTGTAGTGAAGCACAATATTATTGAAAAGGTTTGCATTTACAGGAGTATTTTTACTTAGCATTATGTCCAAAGAAAATAAAGAAGAGGAAAGAAAACTATGACAACTTCCTCGCAAAGTAAAACGTTATAAAAGTGAAAAAAAAGATGACAAAATGAAAGTTAATGCATTAAAAACCAATTTCAGAAAATAATTTAACAAGATGTGTTTGTGAAACACGAATGCCCCCGGATGCATATGTCAAATATCAAAGACCTAGCTCCGACCAATCAAAAGTTATGACCAAGGTTAAAGTTTTTGTGGACAAACGGACAGACAGACGGACAGACGGACGGACAGACGGACAGGTGAAAAACAATATACCCCCGGAATCTCCGATTCGGGGGCATAAAAAGTCGAATCTTCTAAAATACATTTCGGACAAATCATTTTTGGGTTAATTTTCTGTTTTTCTTCACATGTTCCTACACCGACACAGCCAAAGCAATAGCAATCAATGGATCCATCTTTACTCATTGAGAAAAACAGAGCAAATGAGGGTAATATTGATCAATAACATTGACAGGTTTGTAGGGAAATATAAAATTGTCAATACTATTGAATCAATTATATTGCCAATCATATTGATAGTGTGTAGGCCCCTTTAGCCTCTGTTCTATTATGCCGAAATCCGTTGGTTCCGGCAGTTTCCCCTGGCGGAAAAAACTTTCATCTCAATACATTTAAATTTCTTTATCAAATGACAAGGCTTCTTGCATGGAAAGGGTGGTTCACACCACAATGCCTTGGCCTTGTTTCAGTAGCCAAAATGATGATTTAAGAACATCGTCGCTGATTGCACAACTAATCGTCGCTGATTGCACAACTAATTTTGATTGCCTCCAATCAGGCATCTCCCATTCTATCCCACAAATTCGTCGTAATATAACAGAGGCTAAATCAACATGACTTGATCTGCATCTGTTGGGAGAGAATGGGGTCAGACATGATGAAGATGTTTGATAAATGTAGTTTTCAACTCACAGATGTGCTGCTGCTTGACAAAATTATTTAACTTTGAAGATTATCTATGTAATGTCAATATATTGTGCGATTTTGAATTGGCCACTGTCTGCTAACATCACATCTCATAGTAAAGACTTTTTGATCAATTTGTCTATGCGTCATATCTACACAACATATAAAGAGAACAGATATGTAGCTTGCCAGATACAATTCTGGGATAATTAAAGGGTGGCATGGGGTAAAATTTAAAGATCTGATTTTCTTCTTTTTGCAATATTTCTTTTGATTAAACACATTTTCAGCAATCGTTCAGTCACAATAGCCAATATGGTCATCATTTTGATGAATCTTACGTTTTTACAAGAAATGTTTCGATGATAAGAAATGATAAGTGTCTCATTTTGACTGATTGAAAAACACGACGTGTGATAACATGGAAATCAATTAAGAAGTGAATTTGTAAGTAACTACGTAATCTCCGTCATTTATACATAAGATTAACTTACCAGTTTCAAACAGGTTATAAATGTGTTGACAAACAGATCATGAAAATCATTTCTAACAAATTCTGACTGAAATTTAAGGACAAAACAAAAATTGAAATTTTAATTCAAATGCAAAATCAAATCACAGCAACACACATGTCCTGAGCTCCGACCACAAAAGTGCCGCTTCATTGAAAAGATTACAAAATATATTTGACTTGTTTCTCTTATGAATTTTTTAGTCAATTATCAAGCTCACGAATAAATGTCCAGTTTTATCAGAACACTTTCAAGAGATGTTTGTGAAAACAGTATATTTTATATTTTATATATTAAACTTGTTCTTATTTGCCCATTGCTTTGTTTCATCCAATAAGCAGGCACGATTTGTAAATCTTTCATAAAGTGACAGTTATTTTGTATAACCCCCACTTTAGTGTTCATTGAAATATAACTTAAAACTTTGAAATGCATGCGATACGTTCCTTGTGATTGGATCCACAAAGGTCATTACAAAAAAAAATACCTTATTGTAAAAATCATTTTGATAAAAAATGCCTTTATTGGAAAAATATTTTAATTGAAAACAATACATTTATTTAGAATTTTTTGAAAACGAAAACAACAACTTAGATTCGGAAAAGACATTGAAAAAATAAATCGATGAAGGTAAATTCCCCAAAAACTTCAATCTAGAGCTGCTACAATGCACGGTTATCATATCGACATTATGACACACTTGCACGACGCAACATGAACAATACCGATATAGCTTATAACATAAAGATATTTTATACCATCTAAAAATATTGTTTTTTCCATTATTGTATGGTATACAGACATACCAAATCGACTTTTTAGACGTTTTGGTATGTTTTTAAATATTCATGTAAATTCGCAAGTATGATATTAATATTGAATGTTAAGCTGTTTGGTTGTTCCTGGGCCTCCTTTTTACTAAGCTCTAAGGTGATCGTAAGTCCCTAAGGTATCCTTAGTGAAATGTTAAAGAATGGGAGTTAAGGTCAACCTTAGTAAAGGTCAAGGAGGCCCAGGAACCTTGAAATATATGTTAATCAAGATGTGTTCAAAAACATCCAAATGAAGTCTTTATTTCAGGCCCTCAGGCCCTTACTAAGTCCATATCAAACGTCCTGGTATTCCGCATTACATGAAACATATTGCGAATTTATTTCCAGATTCATGTCTGAAGGAAAAGTTAATACCTTAAACGTGTTGTAATCTGTAAACCTTTATTTCAGATATCCCCGAATCATCGGCTACAAGAGTGGAATGTTGAAGTTAATCTAACGTAGAGATGTGCACTTTTGATTGTGCGTTTTGTCCTCGTTACAGCAGTGACGTGCTCTATTGTTTCATTCGCATTACCTTTTTGAAGCGACGAAACGGGCAGGACAACTGTTTTGAAACGGCCCCTAAAACGTTCTCAGTATCGGTGCATATTTCTGAAATTCATTATAACGCCAATTTCAAACCATTTTCAGCTGACAGCTGACACTTTGGGATTAGGTGTTTTATTGAACCCATAATTTCCACTGTAGTATTACATAGCATCAACAGACCTGTCTATGACCCATTCGGAATCAAGTGTAATTTTCTCGTTTACTGTAGATACATGTAACCCGTACTTTGCACATTGCGGATTTCAGTAAAGAATGTACTGATGTTACATTCATCTCCCATACAGTCATTTCTTTATGGAAATCTGTTCCTTGCTCCTTTGCGTTTCGTAACTGTGTTTCAGTTTTTGCATGTTTTGACAAGTTGAACCAACATGCACTTGTTTGTCGGACTCTCAAATAATACAGAAATCGAACAGTTTATTATTATCCCCCACAACAACGAAGTTGCTGGGGTACCATCCGTCCGTTACACTCAGTGTCCGGCTCATAACTGTGTTACTAATCAACTCGTAGTGGAAATGAAGATGAAATAATGTGTCACGAGAATGTATTAGTGTATTTTGATAATATGTTTTCCTTCGGTTACATATATATGATGAAAATATTCAAGGAGATCCTAATGAAATTAATCATAGAGATCCTAAATACGTAATATATAAATGTATTGGTTTGATTTACTTTTGTCAAATTACTCGAATTTTGACCAACAGTGAACATAATTTTGGTATCATTTAGTGTCTTGATTAGAATAGTTTCCTTTCATATCATAGAAAAATTGTGTTATTTTGTGTGATGAAAATTAATCGGCAAAATGATCAGGAAAACCTTTACAGCTTTGTCAGTTACATTGTACTTGTAACCTCTTGTTCGAGAATGGTTTATGAACTCTGCACTTAACTTGCAGACTCTGGTTAAAACTTTAAAAAAATTAAGGGTTCAGCATTGCTTTAAACAAAATATACAACATGTGCTGTGAAAACTTATTATAAAAACAGATGCTATGGAAATTACAAATGCAAACTGGAATCACTGTGTCCATGATAATCAACCACTATTTACTATCAGTATCACTGTAAATAGGGAAAGAACTTACTGTCGTTTGTGACACAATGTCATTTTGGCACATCAAACTGTCCGTAGCTTACTTAAATTCCCCATACATCATGGCCAGCGATGATGTTTGGTCGTCATCCAATGAAAAAGCTTTTGTGACAGTCGTATATGTACTTGCCTTTTATAAAACATTATAAGTTATCATGTGTCCAACAGTTTGATATGAATATGTTTCACGTGTCCGAGTTAAATATCAAATGAGGACATCTGATAAAATCTTCATATCAAACTGGCGGACAAATGCACCCTTACTATTTGTTTTAAATATGACTTGAAGGGTGGGATTTGTCAAAATGACGTCTGTTAATATCAGTGTTACTCTTTTATTGAGGTATTTACATATATATCGGAGCACGGTCGATTTTAATCAGACTGTAATCTATTTTAAATAGTGAAAATTAATAATCTTGTACTGTGCGTCGGTACTAGACGGAAATTGTGGAATCACGGAAATATTGCGAGCATAAGAGAATTTTGATTATTTGGTCACATGACACCCGTTCATTCGCATTCTACGTTCGATTTGAAGCGGCCCTAGAATCTTTTACCCCATTCAAACGGCCACATTTGCTTACGTGTGTAACATTTGCATATACGCAAATTTTACTTACGTGTGTATTTGTGGCCGTATGAACGCATTTGCTCATGTGCAAATTTTGCTACCAGGAGAAAATTTGCACCTAGTAGAGGGTAGGTGCAAATGCATTTGCTACGGGTAAGTAAAAGCAATTTTTACGCTACCCTAAGCAGATCTGCCGTATGAACGCACAGTGAGTATACTCACTGTGAGTAAATATTCCCGCTCTTATTACATGATGACTATTTTTAGATTTTCCCGCCAAATGGGTTGTAGTCTGATTGGCTATTTTCAACAATATCGGCAAAAATGGATATTCGCTTCTTCAGACCAATTGCATAATGGCATCACAGAATAATGTAGCTGATTGCCTGATTCATTGAGTTTGGTGAAACTGGTGATGTGTAACGAAATGGAACTTTTTTTCGGACCTATTTTAATGCTGATGAAAAGACATTGATTTGTTTTAAGCATTTTACCCTCGACATGGATTTAATGACTTTCTAATATGTGACCTGTGTTGTATATTCACATCCTCACAAATTTAAATATTAATCGTGTTTAATTGAACACATAATTTGAATGTGCATCTGTCACATTACAATAGATTTTAATCTTGTGACTTTGACTTTGATTTGGATACCTCTCATTCAAAATGATACCTGTTAATATCCATTCTCTACCCACAGACGATGCTCGGTCATAAAATCCTCAACTTTCCTCTGTGATAGTACTGCGTTGCGCACGTGTGTCTGATAACCGGTACTCTGCACAGGGATTTGATATATTGTTTTACCTACGTATTAATTACGATATCGAATCCTTGTTTGACCCTACCAGGCACAATGACAACAGTTTGTCAATGAAAGACGTGTGTTCAATAGGAAAAAAAATGGAGGTAATTTGTATTGCACATTTTTACCACCAAGGAAAAGTGCGCGTACAGCGAAATATCGCCTTTCTATAACAGAGGATAGTGGAGGATGACAGAACATTGTCTGTGTGGAGAGAATGGTTAATTTCTTATTTTAATTAAATAGAACAGTTCTTGAGAACATCGGTTTATTGGCAATTAAGTGAAAACACATCAGAAAAGGGACATTTCCAATTTGGTAAGTGTTTACCCTTAAGGTGAATCGTTTAAGGGTATTGTTTTGAGTCAACGTTAGAATCTACAGTCTGTTTTCGGAGAAGGCCTGTGCAATCTCGTCCCTGAGAGCCTTAGCACAGTTGATAACCTCCTCTCCTCTATCTTGAATGTCCTGCCCATCATCTTCATCATCCCCCTGATCTACGTTCCAGTCTTCCCTGAATTCCTCCCTGAAACTTTCGCAGATGTTGTGGAGGACAACACAGCAGCCAATCACTGTACATGCGAAATCAACATCGACATCTAGTCTCTTCTGAAGGCATCTCCAACGTCCCTTCAGACGACCAAATGAGTTCTCAATGGTCATCCTAGCCCTGCTGAGGCGATAGTTGAAGGTTGTCTGGCAAGCTGTGAGGTTGTCTCTCCTAGTGTACGGCTTCAAGAGCCCGGTCTTCAACGGGTACGCTGCATCTCCCAATAGCACTAGAGGCATCTGGGACTCTCCAACCCTTTTCACCCAGTTTGGAAGTAGGGCACCCGTATCACCAAGGATATAGAGTTCGGAATTTGCAAAGACGCGGGCGTCATGTACCCTTCCTGGCCAACCAATGTTCATGTCTGTGAAAATGTAGTTATGATCACACACTCCTTGGAGTATTAAGGAGTAAAACTCTTTTCTGTTGAGGTAATCGCCATGTGAGGTTTGAGGGGCTATAATTGGAATATGACTGCCATCAATGGCACCAGCACAGTTTGGAAAGTTCCACCTATCCTCGAACCCTTTGACAACTTCTTTCAGTGCATTATCTTCGGGAAATTTCACAAACTGAAACTTGATGCACGCACACGCATACAGTTGTCTTCCCGACACCAAACAGGTTGGCGACTGTCCTGTATTCTGAGGTGGAAGCAAGCCAATATATGGCAATTGCTACTTTCTTTTGAACACTCAATGGCTCTTCAACCGTATTTCGCTGAGGTGATAGTTCCTCCTCCAGTCTATCACAGATAAATGTGAAGATTTCTTTCTCATTCTGAAATTTTCTGGCCAATCCAGATCCTCAAATTCCTTTAAAACAGTATCTTCGAACCATTTACTGTGTCTTGTCTTCCTCCTCAATTCTCTGCTGTTCGATGTGCCAAGTAAAACACCAAAACTAAAGAAATAAGGTAATTTCCTGATTCTGCGAAGTCTTCTCAGTCTTATCACCTCCATGGCTATTGATGAAATGACAGAGTATGTGTCTTTGCTACGGATATACTTTGGGTTCTTAAAACGAACCATGAACGCATAGCAAATTTGCATTTGCTCACGTGAGTATATTTACTCACATGAGCAAATTTGCATATAAGCAAATGTTCGCCGTATGAATGGGGTATTAGTTACTGCGGCGGCATTGCGAGAAGGGGCGAGTGAGTTTGATAGTTTCGGAAGTATAGATAAAACAGGCATCACAACATAATGTACAGGTTGGTTTGAGTATTCGAAAAAGAAATAGCGATTACCTTTAATTCTGATTTCTGTTTGCATATATTGCTGATAAACAAACTCGTGCGCGTGAGCTACCGACAAGCAGTTGACAAGTCGTACCATTTGTTAATATTTATGCGGCACCAACGTTTTATTTAAATATGATTTTACTTATGCCAGTAAGGCAATTAGATATGGATAACAGAGACATGAACAGGGAAAGTATATAACGGTACAGCAAACGATCGTAGCGCAGCTTTTGTTTACCGAACAAAGCGCAAGGGAGATAACTCTAGATACGTCGTCGTTACTAGTTACTAGGGGAGTGCGTGGCCAAGTTTATCATAGTAAACTATACATACGGCACGTGGACGATTTTGACCAACGGTAAGCCGACATTGCTGTGCAGGTCGAGATAATACATCATTGAAAAACGTTTCTGATGCCATTCACTAGCTGAATTAATGGCAAAACTTCTGATAAAACGATATCTCCTTGAAGATGAAGCCTGATCTCCTCAAACAAAAGTTCCTGTAGACAGTCTTGGAAAAATTTCATCCACTTTCTAAATAGAGGTTATCACGAGAGTGGATTTTGGGATCGTAAATATCCTGCATAAGGAATAACTATTGTATTTTGCGAGCCTTGGCGAGCCTAATACATAGTGTTTATTCCTAATCAAGATACACGAACATGATAACATCATTATCATACAATGTCATTTTAAGACATGTTCTAATAATGCCTAATAAATGCCTAATAATACTATTTAAATATGCGTGCATCGATATTATGCAAATGCGTGCATCGATATTATGCAAATGAACAGTGTAATGACTTTGACGGTGAATTGACAATATATGATGCCTCCTTATGAATGCCTTAAAATACCGTTTTGGTTATTTTGTCACGACTAAAAAGTTTAAAAAATTTAAAAAATCTATCAAATTAGATAATATTCAAATGAAAAACTGTTTAACGTGTCTTTAGCGCATTTGAACTTACGTTAATTCATTTACGTAACAAACAGGGAAAATCTATGAAGTGTTCGAACCATTCTCTCCCCACAGAGGCAACTCAGTCATACCTGAATTAGCCTCTGTTCTATTACGCCGAGATCCTGGGGTTCCGGCAGATTGCCCTAGCGGCAAAAAGTTGTAACTTGAGATATCTCCCTTATCTGCAGCCAATGAAAACACCTTTTGGATATCAACGACTTTGGGAATTCTCAACGGTCGTACAGTGACTTTCGAAAGTATCATGCCTTCAGGTTTATTTTTCATTAACAGTGTGAGAGAGAAATATTTGAAAATCAGATATGGATAGGGTTTTTCATTAAAAACATACTGTTTTATAATTGTGTAAATTGTTCTTTATTTTATGATAAATTTTATTTTAATAATCTACCAAATAAAAACTAATGAGAAGGTAAAAAAGCGATGTTTTGTAGAAGGAAGAGTTAGCTCCCCTGGATGCCGAATCACCGGGAATAGCCGGGAGTAGCCGAGCTTTTGCGAATGACCCCTTTTGAAACGGCGTCGCTGATTGCACAACTAACTTCGATTGCCTCCAATCAGATTTCTACCTTTCTATCCCGTGAAGTAGCCGTAATAGAACAGAGGCTAATTCAAGTATGACTGAGTTGCCTCTGTGGGGAGAGAATGTGTTCGAACATGATACTTGACTTTCTTTCTTTGGTACCTGTGAGTAAAATTGTTTGGTCGGTTTCATTCACTGCTTGGTCAAACATGTGGCTAAATAACCATACAGTATTGTTGTAATTTCTTAGATGTCTTAGTCTATGCAATGTGTCATTCTAATGTCAATCCGCGTTAGTAAAGGCAACGCCCAACGGATACCGAAAATATCCGTTGGCTTTATTATGCCGAGAACACTATCCAATATATGATAAATGTATCGACGATCCAGCCTTAAGATGCTAAAAGCATTAGTACACAAATGTTGTTACCTAAGGAGGAATGATATGGTAGTTCTTCAAAATATTCGATGCATTGGTTCAACCAATTTTACTATATGAAGTTAAATATGAAGAATTGGTAGTCAATCATTGTGACAATACCGTTTAAATTAATGTGTTCGATTGTAAAACGTTTTTAAATGTAGGCATGCAGACACCTTATAATTTTTAATGGAGGATGTGGACGATTTGCGTTATTATGTCTCTCGCAAAGCAAAGACATAATGTATTCGGTCCCGTCCGTAATTCCGTAATTCTGTAAATCAGCATTCTTTTTTGTTTCCAGACCATATCTGAAAAAACGTTCAATACTTTATTACGAAACTTGGTATGTGGTTAGATCTAGTGGTTGACTGGTGACTTTCGCTATTTTGGTTATTCCGAATTATTTTTTGTTTCTGGTTTCCATGGAAACAGTTTGAACTATTTATATCATTTGGTATTGGTTAAAACTAAAACTAATGCATAAAATACCAACTATGACATGTTTGTACTTGTAGATAAACAATTACGCTTCGCACATGGTTCTTAATTTCTCACAACGATTTGGATTCGTTTGGTTGTCACAAGGTGTTGGTGATAAATTCGTTTTTCTTAGACATTTCAAGACTGTTTGTATAAATATGTTGTATAAATCTTGGCATTGCACTCTTATTAAAAGCTCGCGTAAAAACATTGTATCTAAAATATAAGAGTTTGTTAGAACCTGATTGTTTTTCAGTATATTCTTTGTAATAAATATCGAAATATTCTTATCAAATTTAAAGCAGGATTATCGATACAGAAAATAAATGAGGGAAGATCGCTAAACTTTGATATAGATTTCCTAGTGCATACAAAAAAATACCGTGAAAATGTGTATTAGAATATATGTTAATTTCTTTTTTAAAGACTCTTTGTTAAATATAAGTAGATATATTCATATTGCTTATAATAAAATACAGACTTTGTTAATTTGATATATATTCAATGCATGTCCTTTGTATATATGTAACATGTATGTTAATGTATTTATATATTTTTATGAACCTGTGGCCTTCAAAATTATTAATTGATTGTCGATAAACATGCCAATAACAAAAGGATTCAAGTTTTTTTGTCTGAATCCTTCATCGGTGATCCTTAAATAACAAATAATCTTTTTGGTTAAAAGCTTCTAATGATTTACATAACATGCATTGGGTGAAATTGATTTTTAAGACCCGTCGACATAAACTAGTGTCAAAAATGCTATCAACCAAATCGCTAGATAATGTCATTAAAATCCACGGGTTACTTACTATACGATTAAAACGTAGTTACAAAAATACTCCAGAAGCAAATTTACTTGATTATTAATTTGAAACATTTTCCTTAATATTTGTGAAAAACAAGCTTTTACAATATCGTCGATTTTGAATACATAAACGAAGTAGGCTAGCATAGAACATGAACACTTTACTTGTTCATAAACGTCTTACAGGATTGGTACGTTTACGAATTAATTTCAAAACTAATGAAGTGCATCATAGCAACAACAACTTTCTGACCGTGCTTCGTTTCCGGAGCGTAATGTGAATTGAAATTACTGAATGTAAAGGGAAAAAAGTGACAATATCATTGAATTTGTATTTGTACAACAAAATTATATTCTTCAGAAATAACAACAACTTTGATTGCTTGGAGGTAGATATTTGATATTTCACATGTGCATCTATCATGGTAAGATCTCAGATGAGGTTTTAAGTTTTACCTCGTGATCATGACCGTTTACATTTTTAGAAAACTTTAACCTTGGCCATAACTCACGATCGGATAGAGTGTAATCTTTGATAATTCACGTATCGCTCTATCGTGACGGAATTATCCCAAAATTTCTATAAGCCAAACTTTCTACATCTTAACAATGTATGGAACACAAGACGGAATAGTTCGACTAACTTGGTCAAATTTTGCTATGTGTCTGTAACAGACAATATAAGTATCATAACTTGTCACATGAATGTATATCATATTAGTCATATTTGAATATTATGAATATATTTTTGTCTTATACAGATATGATCACTCGGTCATGGAATACTTAGTTTATATTTGTATATCTGTGTAGGATTCTGATTCGGAGAAAGAGAAGAGAAAATCTAGTCATTCACGACAGGCTTGTCGGCTTTCAAGTGTATGTTGGGAAACGCAAATTGTGAGATGGCCACACTTGATTCGCCTTTATATCGGCTGCCGTTTCTGTAATTTTGAAAAAATGCCTCCTATTTAATGAATTTCGGTCCGATTTTTTCTAGGTCGGTCGCAAAATTTCCAAAACAATACAATGACTACAGTAGGAATATTTTTTGAAATATTGAACTTCACTACACTTTGAATATGGGGTTTTTACTTAAATACAATAGTTGATATTGATAAGTTACTTTTCTTAAAAAAACATCATCCTCAATCAATGTTTTTCTATAAACTTGTTTTAAAGTCATTTTTCATGTAAAACTAACTCACTGTTTCCTTAAAAAGAAATATTTCATTAAATATTGTCTTTTGATGTAAGCTGATTTTCAAACAGTAATTTTCATATTATCAGTTTGAATTCATTTTACCCACAGTGTCCAACTTTAAATAAGATAATATGAGACAATGTGATATGTGTATATCGACTGAATAGGTGAATTGAGGTCATTTGTAACAAAATAAAGTTAAACACCTTCATCTTTATTCAGTAAGTAGTAAATAGTTGCTGAATCTGTTTTTATCTTCGACTTATGTAGTCCTCTATTCAATCTATAAACCTATCCTTGGAATGTTCCATTAAAAGGGTAAGTGCATAATCTCGCCTTAACGTTTTGGAAAAGTGTTGGCATGTAGAAGTGTAGGCTTGTAGAAGTTTTGGGACATAACCATCGTGACAGGACCTTTCAGCTGAGGTCATAAAACTTTCGACCTAGTGACCTTGAACTTGGCGTGGGGGGCATCAGTGTTTCACAAACAGCTTGTTTTTATTTGCATGCCACAGAATTTAAATAGACAATTTTGTTCATAAAAGATATAACGTCCTTGGTCAAAGATTAAATGTTTAACCTTTCTATCATTTTTTTGTAATATACATGTACATCCAATAATTTTGTCCTTAACCACATTCTGTTTTGTAATCAAATAAACACTTTTTAAACATGGATATATTGATGTTTTATTTGAACACATTTTTGAACAAACAGCTTTGTGTTTAGTAAAGTCAAAATGATAATTAAAGCAATGATGTCAAAGGTACAGTAACATGTTTTTTCTCTAAAATAATACAAAATATCATATTGGTTTTATGAATTGATTAAAGTTTCGCCATATACTAAGGTTCTACTAAACAAAGGTTCAAACATCCCATCAAAGGATCAAACACTTCATCACTTGACTCGATAATTCAAAGACAATTTTTTATCTTAAGCAATAACCACTGGCGGTCCTATTGGAAGAGAGAAATCCCCAATCACTCTTTCATCATGAGGACCACTACAGCACCACTTCTGTTTAATGCAAGGATACCGGAACTGCTTCTCCGAGCCCAGACAGGTCATGGGGGTGAGGCCGTGTTCGACAACAAGAGAGCGAGCAATGATCAGTTGTGCAAGGTGTCCAGTGCTCTGCAGAAGGTCTCTAGTGCAGCAGAACCAGTCTGTAACACCAAGGATAAGGCGTCAACGGGTATCTCACATTCTCTCCCCACAGAGGCAGACCAAGTCATGAATTGTTGATACAACATCTCTTCTATTACGCCGAAATCCGTGGGTTCCGGTAGTTTACATGGTGGATAGAAAATGAACCACAATTCCTTTGAATTATTTTGTCAAATGACAACGCTTCTCGCATGGAAAGGGTGGTTCATATCACAATGCTTTTGTCATGATTCAGTAGCCAAAATGATGACTTTAGAACAGCGTCGCTGATTGCACAACTAACTTTGCCTCCAATCGGGCATCCCCAGTTCTATCCCACCAAGTCGGTGTAATTGAAGAGAGAATGATATCCCAAGGAACAAGGACTTGGAACAGTTCCTCCCCTATCACTTTCCGTGGAATAACAAACCGTTATCTTCAATTTTGGAAAGTAGTCCTTATTTGTCAGTGTTTTGACATTTTTGTTGTTGACTTGCAAGATTCAATAAAAGTATGTTTGTGTGTCTTTAGGTTGTCTCCCACAGAAGTTATTTGCAGATTTTCCGGAAGACCGGAATAACGTACATGCTCTGATATATCACTTACACGTGCTCAGGCAAAGGTAATACCACAGTAGCACAAGTAAATGGTAATCACCTTGACTACCGCCTGAGTCCGTGCAACATGCAGGTGTGTAAATTGGTAATTTACTTCAGTAACTGGACTCATTACCTTATCGTGGTGTGGTGGTTTGTGTGCTTCTGCGACCCCGAGAGCTATGCTAGCTGGAGCTTCCATGCTCCTGGTAGGGTCACCCAAGCTGGACAGGTCGACGGATAGAAGCCAGACCAAATGTGAGTCCTTCTAAAACCTGCTTTCTATCTCTTACTATGCCTTTCTTTCCGTCTTTTCCCTCATCCTGTCGATCCCTTTCTCTCTCATCTGTCTACTCTCTTTTGGATGGCAACATCCACGTGTTTAATACATGAAATATTGTTAAAAACACGTTAAACACCAACTCACTCACTCACTCACTCACTCAGTAAACAATAATGTTGACCGGTAATTATATTTGATACATTGGACAATTCTACAAAACGTTATGCAACACTTAGTCAATAAATAATGTTTTTATTTTGTTCACTTACCTCTTTATATATATGTTTAGATAACAACCTTTTTGTAATCCTTATTAGGCAAGTGTTTCTTAATAGCTGATTCTATGAATACTTAACGGCACTAACGTTGTTTTGACGAAGGGCATATCTTTCGTTCTGTCATTCCCCTGGTGTCATTCAGTCAGTGCGAGGACTATGCACTGTGTAGCTTGAACAAGACCTTGTTTATCTTGAATGTCCCAATGGCAAGTTGTTTTCATTGTCAATGTTAAGCGAGTCGGAGAGAAGAATGATGAATCAGCTATCCGTGAAGCGTTATGTGCTGGCCATCAGACTGTTATGCATTTTTAAACTGCTGATGTCTCTTGATTCCACATCGACAATTCATCGATACATATTCGATCAATGATATATCAGAACATCAATATCAGAAGAATATTTTATCCTGACATGAGTGTTTGTTCAAGTGTTGATGGCTGAAAGCGTGAAACGAACACATGAATGGTGAATCGGCACATTTAGGTTTAATACCCATACTATCACGTTCACAGGCGGTCATGGACAAGTTTAAAGCCCCATCGTCATATTTGCATGCGGTTCGAGATGACATTTATCTATTGAGAAAAAAATACATCACTCAGTAGACAAAATCTTTCGTCGAAAGTTGATATCACATTTACATGTTTTAATCAATAATAAATTACTTACTTCGACGTCCAAAGTACAGTATCCTCTGCAAAAGAGTCAGAGCATTTATGTTAACGAACCCGCTTTCGGTGACGTAATCATCATATCCGTAGGATGTATACAGCGTCTCTTTTATCATAATTGTGTCCTGTTGGTATCATCATGGGCGGCAATGAGTACCTGATTCGATAAAAAAGAAAAGAAAATCTATTCTTGCTAAATAAGGACGGCTTTCAAGCTTATATTTAGGAAACGCAATTGTGAGACGGCGACACTTGATTCGACTTCATGTCTTCATGACGGGGCTGCCGTTTCAGTTTTTGGTAAATTGTCTATTTAATGAATTATGGTCCGATTTTCTCATGATTGGTCGCAAAATGTTACAAAAAATACAACAAATACAGTATAATCTTTTTTTTAATTTTGCAATTCGGTACAGTTTGAATATGGGTTACTTCTAAAACATCAAAAAGATATACATTCTACCATCAATCATTTAAAAGAAACAAGACTAGATCTCTTTATCCTGTAGATAAAACTCTTATTATATACTCATGTAATCTTGGGATAGTAATACAAGGGTGCAATACGGAATACGTCTTCAAATTCCGTATTGCACTCCAGAATCCGTATTGCACGCCTGCCGGTTCTACTTTTTTAAGCTTCGGCAATTCTCGGAATTTTCCGCAAGTAACAATATTTTTTCTAATTAAAACATCAAAATTAATGTATCTCAATGCATTGGTAAAAACCTACTTTTTAATATGACATTGAAGAATAAATTAGTACGAAACTAGAGTTATCATTAGTAAAGAAACTGCAAAACACTTTGAAAAAGGAAATCCTGAACCATATTCCGAGAGCATCGCTAGCGATACTCGTCATTATGACGTCATATCCGACGACGATTATGACGTCATTTCCATGGTGACGTCGTTTGAGTGAAGCCCGTCGCTCGATAGATCTACCCTGAACTTTACGTTTTTCATATTGAGGACTATATAAATAATGGCTATGGAGTTACTTATATCACGTGATTTTGTTTTCACACTTGAATAGATTATCATTTTCGTTCAACTACGCAGAGTAATGAGAAAATAAAGATAATTCAGGTATCAAATCATCAGTCGAGCGTGATCTGGATCATCGCCTTGTTCGCATTATGTATAAATGCGCAGTACGTCTTCTCAGATAATATAAGAAATTCAAAAACTACTTATAAAAAGATTTAAAAGGAGTATATAATAAATACAGAACGTCATACGTGTGCATTTGGGTCGTTTGTATTGAACTCGTCGAACTCGTTGTTCCTCCGCGTCCATGACACCTACTCGTTCAATACAAACAACCCAAATGCACACGTATGACGTTCTGTATATTTATTAAACCAGTATTGAACCCGCCTAAATCAGACCATTCAATGATGTGGCCAGTTCTTGATTGCAACTATGAAGAAACAGGTAAAGGACACTGTCATTCAACAACTCTTACTTCAAGATAAAGACTATGATGTAATGGTAAAGAAAACAAAGAGATCATCAGCCAATATCAAAATGGAATATATAACTATTTATTGTTATCTGAAATACAGTATACATTAACGAAAGAGCTGTGAATATTCTATACAAATATGGAAACCATACTTAAACGTACAAATGACTTTTGTAAGGATGTTTACAAGCACAGGGACACGACATAAATAGCGAAAGACATTATATCAGTTCGGAAACTGGCGTTTTAGGCTTTGCATTGGGAGATGGGCTTATTCAAACAGAGGTTAGATGGACACAGCCCACAATTCCATAGCCTAACTTTTACCACAACCCGGAAACAATTCAGAGACAAAGTAGTCCCTAGTGGATAATTTAAAAAAATTACTTGTAGACACTTTATTGTTACATGTGATGGTGCAAATGAAAGATCTGACTCTCTAGTATGTGTGTAACTATTTCTGGGATTTGGAATTACTGCTAAAGTGTTGGTGTGAGCAGGCAAAGTGACCCCAAGTTGAAGGTCATATCATGCTGAACGGCCTTGACGAAGGGGTCATATTTGTTTACACTCTCTACCGGCCTTCGATGCCGCAAAAGGTGTGCTCAATTTTTGACTGAAAAGTGGTCTATGGCAGGTGTGCAAAAGCTGAAAGCCCAACGAAATATAGGGAAAAGGCTGTATTAGAAAGACAATGATGATAAAACTACTGTAAAATAATTGTGGTCTGTGGCCAGATCAATATGACTTGAGCCGCCACTGAGGGGAGAGAATGTCTTGATCCAACCTCCGTTAGAATAATATGACTTACACTACATATGTGGAGAGAGATTTCTTGATTCAACCTCTCTTATACATTCCCTACAGAGGCAGATCAAGTCAAGAAATGTTGATACCCACAAGTTTGGTGATCTGGGATTTACACTTTGTTGTGTCAATCATTCTCTCCCCACAGAGGCAGATCAAGTCATGTTGATTTAGTCTCTGTTATATTGCGCCGAGTTTGTGGGATAGAATGGGAGATGCCTGATTGGAGGTAATCAAAGTTAGTTGTGCAATCAGCGACGTTATTCTTAAATCATTATTTTTGGTACTAAATGATGGCAAAGGGATTTTGAAATGATCCATCCTTTCCATGGTCGAAGCGTTGTCATTTGCTTAAGAAATTCAAATGGATTGTGGTGCCAATTTTGTCCGCTAGGGGAAACTGCCGGAACCCAAGGATTTTGGCGTAATATAACAGAGGCTGTATCAACTTTTCATGACTTGTTCTGCCTCTGTGGGGAGAGAATGCTCTTTTGGGGCTTGGAGATGATTTATAAAGAACTCTTCTCAATTGGGAATAACGTATCGCCTGGCTGTGTGGTCGAGTTGAGACATTTGGATATGTTTATCCACTGGGATAGGTCAAATTGTACAGCACATGAATTCTATATGGATATCAAAAACAATAACCCGGCCGTACAAATTAATTCCAACAACTGAAGCAGAGAATTGAGCTTGTTTATATTATGTGTACTAACGTCAATAAATCCCAAGTGATAAGCCTATGTTTCTATATGCCATTCCCAAGTGGGCTGTTTTGGTTAACCAAAGTGTTGTTATCATCTTGTATGGAATGGAATCTATTCCAAATATAACGACATGTATACTTGTAACTCGAAAATTATAACATATCGTTCTTAACCATACAAGTCTCGGAAAGACAAATTCAGTAATGCAAGTTTAAATTAAAATTCTCTGATTTTAATAAAGTTGGAAATAAAGTTGTATTTCGCGAGTTGCAAGTCTAGGATTTTTACTCACATCCTCTTCCACAGCGTTGTAGTGGTTCTGTTCTATGTACACGATATATTGTCAATACGAAATATGAGTTATAAAATATCATAAATGATATATTCAAGTGAAGCGAGTACTTTCTTTTGTCCGACAGTTTACATTACAGATCTAGAGTAGTCTTCGTTTTGAAAACTCTATATTTGTCTAATCATTAGATTTATTAGGAGGACAAATATGTCTTTCAATCAGGTTTTGGTCAAACATTGACAAGCTTTTTGGTATTCAAATAGTCTGTTTCAATCGTTTATTAAGAGGAGAAATATGTCTTTCGATCAGTTTTTGGTAAAACATTGACAAGAAGTTTGGTATTCAAATCGTCTGTTTCAAATTGTTTATTAAGAAGACAAATATGTCTTTCGATCAGGTTTAGGTCAAACAGTGACAAGATTTTTGGTATTCAAATCGTCTGTTTCAAATCGTTTATTAAGAGGACAAATATGTCTTTCGATCTGTTTTTTGGTCAAACATTGACAAAACTTTTGGTATTTAACTCGTCTGTTTTCATACGCACTCGTTACACAAAACTATATAAAAGCTAATATATTCCATGTTTAAGCTTCATAGCCTTTGTACACTCTATTGAAGTTGAGAACAAATGACAATGGCCATGCCCTTGAGAATCACAATGGGAAGCGTTACATAATTAACAACTTAATCATATGGAAATATTTGTTCATCGTATGCATCATTAGTTCATATGACTCGTAAGTCATCAAATGTTCGTTCTGCTGTCCTGAGGCCTAAATAATTACATGTTTGTACTACATTTTCAACTATTGTCCTACTTTCTTTATTTGCAACGTTTTGTATCATTTGTCAAAGCAAATATATGCAAAACATGAAAAATAAATAAAAAAACTAATTTTCTCACAATTACTTGCAAATAGGTTACAGAAATGAAGATTTCTTATACAAAACCTGTCTTTATCTAAAAAAGACAGTAGCACGTTTTAGGGGGACGACAAGGTGATGTCAGGAAAATGGAAATAAATGGTTCCAAATGAAAGACAATGTATTTAAACTAAATGAAGCGGTAATAAATCAAATATATAGTGTAAAGTTTACCAATGCGATTCCTTTTTCTTACACAAAATGAATTAAAGGTGTTCACACACAATGGCCGCCAATGGATAGTATGTGAATCTTCATACTTTATCCTGCGACTATGGATGGTTGGCTTGTGTAATGAGATTTTTGACACTGTCAAAATGAGCATTAAGTATTAACATTTTAAAATATGAAATTATCAAAAAACGTGCTACTGCCCCTTTAAAATATATTCAATGTGTGCAAATTGACTTTAAGTGAATCGTAATAATTTGTTCTTAGAGTATGGATGATTGGTTTGTGTAATGACATTTTTGACACTTTCAAAATAATACATTTTGCATTAACGTTCAATTATCAGTAAAATTGAAAATAAAGATTTTCAAATAAAATGCTTTTGCTATTTTAACCGTCGGGTGGGTATTTGTCATAAGATGTTTCTTGATGCTGAGGTTATTAAAACAGTTCTTGGTATTTACGTGTATATACTTCTGTACTTTTAAAGAGGTGAGACTTTAATAAAATATCTGTCTGTCTGTCTTTAACATGCATCAAATAAACGAAGTCATTGTGCAAGCTATTATGAGACAATACATAAAGGCATTACCGTCCCATTGTTTGTTTAATAATTAATGCGCTGTTGCAGAAACGTTCCACATCAATAGTTATCACAAACCAAATCGTTCCCCACTGACAACACATCAAATAGTCTTTGTGATTTTATGTATGTGTCCTATGGCGATCTTAGACTTTGTAAGACCTTTTCGGATAGTTCATGGATATTTTAGTCTTCTATCTCAGGTGATCTCAGGTTGAAAGGGTTGTTTACGGTAGCTCATGGGTATTCATGAGTCCTCACAGGCGGACTGTAAGAGTTTTGAAAGACTGATGCTGATAGTTTTGTCTTGAGATGACCTTGGTCAGACCTTATGGCGGAGTTGTAGTTCATGGAATTATAGTTTTGTTTACAGGTGATTTTAAATCATGGAAGAGCTTTAAAACTTTAGAAGACTCCAAGATGATAGCCCTAGGTCTTGAGATGAATTAATAAGACCTATGTGATTTGTGGGATTCTGCTGTGAGAATGAGGAAGATTACTCCATTAGTGGTGATTTTTACACAAATGTTGGCCATGGTTGTTCTTGACATGCAATTCAATAAGGCAGGAGATGTACTTCACCCCAAAACCGCCGGAGGTTTTGTAAGTTCAACTGCCATTAGAGCGGACTGTGCCTCCAAATGTTTCATGAATCTCAGGTGTTGGAGTTTCTACCACAACCCCTCAGATGATACCTGTTACCTCGCCAGCCCCGACCAAGTCGTGGTACCTGATACAAGCTTTCCTGACATCACTGCCAACAGGTTTGATTACTTCACAACACCGACACCACGTAAGTTTTGTTAAGAAAATAACATATTTACGAGAGAGTACCAAAGCTTGTAAAGAGAGAGTTTCCCGACTTTCTGTGTACAATATATGGTAAGTTCGGGTATAAGTAGTTCTCTTACTTACCGGCCGTCTTAGCTAGAATTTTAAGCAAAACGTCCTTCAAACAGGGGAAAACTCATATGATGTCTATGGCATGTCTAAAAAGGTAACGATCATGTATACATACGGAAAAAAGTTAAGCACCCCCTAAATTCGAAAACTAAAAAATGATGCTATGGCTAAGTGACGGTACTGTGAATAGATTTATGACTTTTTAACATAAAAATGTTGATTTTGTAATAATTTCTTCAAAGAAATATCGTCCATGTCAACATTTTATGAAATTACGATTGAATTTGTAATGGTACCGAAATTTCACCAAGATAAGTATGGCTGTAGTGCCAAAACTATGCAATAGACAATGGATTTCAGACATCAAAAATGACATTTGTGTTACCAACGTGACTTCCACACATCAAATCATCTCTTATCTTACATGAAAAGGTAGTAACTGGTCGTTGAAATGACATCCCTTTTTTCAACAGTTTTTGTCAATTATTGACGAAATGACTGGAAACATACGATTTTGGAATAATCTTTGGGTTTTTTAAGCTCAATCTGTTAATTAAACACTTCTCATTGTTTTTTAAGGGGTCATTACAGTTGACACTGACCATCTTTTGTTATTAAACCATTTTCCTTGAATTGTGTTGTATTGTGTTGAATAGTGACTTTTGACAAAACTTTTGATACTAAAGTTTGACATACGGGCTCGAAAGAATTGAAATACCCACATTACAACTACCAATAACAAGTTTCTTTTCTCAGAATAATGTAACTTGATTTTTGACATAAAACTACAGGAATTTTATGAATGTAAATATCCATAAGATGCGAAACGTTATCAGGATGAGACGTTCTTCCCTTAACTGCTAAATTATGGTTCTATCAAACTGTAGAATTATTTCTACAACAGCATCGCCTTCTTTCATATCAGGCAACTTTTGCAGCTGAAAAATCGTGGGGGTGCTTAACTTTTTTCCGTATGTATATATCCTGTTTATACCGCTTTTAAGCGTTTGCATATGTGTAAATTGTTGCATATATACAAATGTGCTCACGTGAGCAAATAAACCAATTTGCACATAAGCAAAGTTTACTAATGTAAGCAAATCCTTACTTAGCCTTAGCTAATTTGCACCTAGTCAAATGTATAGTAGATTGTAGCATTTTACCTACTGTTCACGAATGGTCTGACTATTGTGTATGAATGCCTCCTTTGAAATGCTAAATCCATAGTACACGCATCATTAACACATTCTGCTAACGGTATATGTAAATGACCTTTCTCTTAAATTTTAAACAGTAACCGTCTTTTTATCATGTTAATGGCAAAATCTACTTACCATAGTCATCAATATACAATTCTTTCTTGAATTTTGTCTTTCAAACTTTGAATTCGCAATCGATTGAAACGATTGAGTTTTATTTTGACTCTTTCAAGACGGAAATCCATTTTTTTCGATAACATGACACAACATGCATCATTTGAATTGAGTGGAAAATGTAAGAAAAAATCTTTCAGTAAAATTTTTTTTTTGCATTCTCTCCTACACAAGAGGAAATGATTAGACCGATGAGAGGCTTTTGCGACGCGGATACGATTTTGCTATTATAAACTAGTGTGTAAAAAAAACACTACCAAACTTTCAACGTTGCCAAAACATAAATTTAATCCTCAATTGAGTCGGGGTTGAGAGTATTTGACAGACTTATGTCTTGTTAAGAAGAATGCACAATTTCATTCTTCGGGAAAAGATACTTTTTATTGTGTATCTCTTCAAACGCACACTTGTTTGTTGCACAGAACATAAATGTTTGACATGTCAGTTTAAAATTAATGAGTATGTGTTTCAGGTAAAAACAATATGTCGCAATATAATGCACTTTATTTGACATAAATTCATTGACGCATCGTTGCTGTAGAATGTTGTAAAACAGACAAAAGTGTTCAATTTCTTTCCGTTATCTCGCCGAGATTCCAACGTTGATTTTTACAAAGCTTATTTCTCGCAAACCTGACCTGAAAATGTTACAAAATTTTACACATAAGATGATTAATGTCTTGATAAATGATAAAAATACGTTTAAAGTCCTATCAATCACCATAGCAATGAGTTATGTTGCAATTTGTATGGTAGTGTTTCCTTGGACATTAGTGTACCAGTAACGTCTGTTTAACGTCGAATTTGAGTGCGGGAATGTACGATGACTCGTCGGCAGTATTGTATTTATGTGATATGAAGTCGTTTAATTCCACACTTACCATTTTTCATAAAAGCGTAATGGTAACCAGTCTGACTTTAAGGCTTCCGTCTATATTGTACTGCAATATCAATGCTGGTAAGGGCGTTCAAATGGACAGATCGAGGAAAGGAGCCAGACCAAATTTTAGTTGACCGAAAACCTACCGTCTTTCTTTCACTTCGCCTTTCGTTTTGGCCATCTGGTCCCCAACCTTTCATTCCCTTTCCTTCCTTATCTGTCCATTATCTTTGGGATAAGTTGCTCAAACGGTTTCAATGGAAATGTTACTTAAATAGGTCTACTGAAAATGTTACTCAAATAGGTCTACTGAATATGTTACTCAAACTGTTTCAATGAAAATGTTGCACAAAATGGTCCACTAAATATGTTACTCAAATAAGTCTACCGAATATGTTACTCAAATAGGTCTACCGAATATGTTAATCATATACGTTTAACAAATATGTTACTCAAATAGGTCTCACGAATATGTTAATCATATACGTTCAACTAATATGTTACTCAAAAAGGTCTACTGAATATATTACTCAAATTGGTCTACTGATAATGTTACTCATACGGGTCTAACGAATATGTTACTCAAATAGGTTTCACGAATATGTTACTCAAATAGGTCCACTGAAACGTTACCCAAATATGTAAAGATGTAACTAAAATAGATTAACTGAATACAATGTTTAAGAAAAAGGTTCACTGAATATGTTATGTGATTTCTGTCATTGCAAATAAACGTTGCTGAATGTTGTCGGAATTAAAGAAATCCAGTCTTAATAACCGTTTTGATGTAACTTGTGAGTAATTTAATATCAAACTCGCTTTCTCTAGTTATATCCGAAATCAATGACTCTTCAATAAACATACAGAAGGCGTTAAGTAAGCTTTTTCGACTTCACAACATTAATAAATATAGAATAGTTGTGACATGAGAACAGCGTTGAACATGTTGATGAAACCCTTCCATCGTCGTAATAATCATATGAACCCCTCTATCGTTGAATTAACCATTTTAACTCTTCCATAGCTGAATATTTTATATTTTTATTAACCCTTCAATCGTTGAATTAATTTTTTAATCCCTTCCATCATTTAATTACTTATATGAACCCTTCCATCGTTGAATTGATTACATTAACCATTCCATCTCTGAATTAATGATATCATTCTTAACCCTTCCATCATTGAAATAATCATTTAAACCCTTCCATTATTGAATTCTGTATTTAAACCCTTCCATCGCTGAATTGATCATCTTAACTTTTCCATTGTTGAATCAATTATTTTTACCCTCCCGTCGTTGAATGAATCATTCTAACCCTTCCATCGCTGAAATAAGTATATCTAGTAGTACCCTTCCATCGTTGAATTAATTATGTTAACCCTTCCATCACTGAATTAATTATGTAAACCCTTCAATCGCTGAATTAATTATGTTAACCCTTCCATCACTGAATTAATTATGTAAACCCTTCAATCACTGAATTAATTATGTAAACCCTTCCATCGCTGAATTAATTATGTTAACCCTTCCATCGCTGAATTAATTATGTTAACCCTTCAATCGCTGAATTCATTATATTAACCCTTCCGTCGCTGAAATAAGTATATTTACCCTTCCATTGCTGAATTAATCATGTTAACCCTTCCATCGCTGAATTCATTATATTCACCCTTCCATCGCTGAATTCATTATATCATTATTACCCCTTCCACCGCTGAATTCATTATATTAACCTCTGATCGTTGAATTGATTGTATTAACCCTTCCATTGTTGAATTAATTACATTATCCCTCTATCACTGAAATTATTATAATGACTTTAACATCGTTAAACTGATTATATTAACCCACCCATCGTTGAATTAATTATATCAACCCTTCCATCGTTGAATTAATTGTTTAATTAAACCCTTCCATTGTTGACTTATGTATTTAAACCCTTCCATCGCCGAATTAATCATATTAACTTTTCCATCTTTGAATCAATTATATTTACCCTCCCATCGTTGAATAAGTATTTCAACCCTTCCATCGATGAATAAATTATATTAACCACTCCATCGCCTAATCAGTTATATTAACCCTTCTATCGTTGAATTTATCATATTAACCCTTCCATCGTTGAATTAATTACATACACCACTCAATCACTTAATTAATCATATTAACCCTTCCATCGCTGAATTCATTATATTATTTTTAGCCCTTCCACCGCTGAATTCATTATATTTACCCTTCCATCGTTGAATCAATTATGTTAACCCTTCCATCGTTAACTATTTTAATCATCCATCCATTGAATTAATTATTTTAGACCTTCCATCATTGAATTTTTGTATTAACCCTTCCATCGTTGAATTAGTTTTATCAACCCTTTGCTAATGTGATTAATATTATATCATCAACAGCAATAAGTTTCTTTCGCTGATTCGCATGATGGAACCTTGTCGTCTTTATTCCCATAAGAGTTGGCTTTCTTCTGTCTTGGGTTCTTAACGGGTGAATTGGTAGAGACAATTTGAGATTTAACGCTTAAATGATTCTTTATACGCCCTAATTTGCTATAATGAATTGACAGTTTTACATATTGTCAACATGAATATTGATGAACTGTCACAATGTTCGTGTTTAGAAATAGGAAGTTTAAACTTTGCATAATTGATGCCGTTGGTCAATAAACTTGATGAATAAATCTTAGTTATCAATCCTTCTTGAACATGCGAATAGTAAAACTATTTTTCAAACACTTTATTTGTTCCCACGAGTAATGGAACTTCAATTGTTAAAGTAACACTTGTTTAGGCGAATATGTGATTTTATATTTAATGTCAAACTTCTTTCCGTCTCGTTATTTGGCCCGATATATCTGATGTCCGGCAATCAAGGAGCTTTATCAAAGTAAACAACATATAGTGATGACATCGTTTTGAAGACACCTTATATTTTCAACTTTTGTATATCAGAATAAAGCACATTCTGTATTATTTATTTTTACCAAACCACATCTTCATTCATTTCCTTTTTGTGGTGTGGAAGTTTGAGAGTTCAGTACTTCAGTCTTCAGTGCTCATAAAAAATATGACATAGCAATACTTATATCATTCAATTACAGGCCTACCAAACAAAACAGCCCTTCTACGCAGAAAAACGTGGAAAAGTCCACATTAAACGTGAAAAATGCAACATAAATATATTCCCCCGACATTAACATTAGACATTAAACATTAAAATAGGCAACGAAAAGCATACATCTAATATTTTCGACGTTTGTATATCAGAATAAAGCACATTTTGTATTATCAATTTTTATCAAACAACCTCTTCATTCTTTTCCTTATCGTGTGGAGGTTTATGAGTTCAGTACTTCAGTCTTCAGTGCTCTTAGAAAAAAAAAAAAGCAATACTCATATCATTCAAATACTTACTGTCTGTTCCAGCACCAACAACGTGTCTTGATCTCCTGGATCTCGGCGTAAGCGTCGATGGAGAATATTGGCTATATCCGAGTAGTACTGGGGGTCAGGGGGTCAAGGTCTTCTGTCACGGAATGAGGACTGGGTCACCCTCAGAATACATCTCCTTTTACACTGACAACTTTGGGGACTATCCCCCAGAATGCAACTTGAATTGCAATGGCGAGTCAACTTCCGGATGTCCGTCTGGAGATGTTGGTCACGTGGAGTTTTCAAAGATAAAGATTGACATGACGGTGAGATATTGATAAACGAAACATTAAAAATGTTTAATCCTTTACATTGGTATTTTGTATATCTTAATGATAAAAAAAAAAAAAAATTGTAATGAATTGAAACTTAATATAAGAAATAGTTTTAAAATGAGATAAGCAGATTTTATGTGCGCCTTCATTGTATGAAAAACGTAATTAAAGTAAAGAACCAGAAGCACAAACCTCAGTAGACTTACACTGTATATTAACTCTCTGAAAAATAAAATTCTCAATTATTATTTATAAAGTATGATGAAGGAGCATCGGAGAGGTTCATTACATATCTAGACTTGCTTTTCAAGAGGTTTTGTTAATGAAACAAGATGTGTTTGTGAAACACGAATGCCCCCATCCATATGTCAAGTATCAAAGACCTAGCTCTGACCAATCAAAAGTTATGACCAAGGTTAAAGTTTTTGTGGACAAACGGACAGACAGACGGACAGGTGAAAAACAATATACCCCCGGAATCTCCGATTCGGGGCCATAAAAAATGTAATTGACCAAAGTCTGAGTGTAAGACTAATTGAAGATTTATCGTTGTTCTGTTACTAATCAATCTGTGAGGGAGGTTGAAGACATTTATGTCCTCTTGGTTGTCAAAAGGGAGAATTTCACATTATCTAAGCTAGGGCTTCCACGGGTACTCGCGAGTACTCGAGCTCCCTATTGAAAAGGAATTGATCATAAGTATGATCAACAGTTTTACCAATCTAAATCTCAGAAAACTTAGAATTGTGTTATCTAAACATTTAATCATGACAATCATTGACAGTTATCATGTTACATGACGTAAACAGTATCGCGATATATCCGTTCTTTGCTATACCTCGGAGAACAACGAAGTGTTCACCTACTAAAAAGGAGAAATTATTCTAACTGTTAAAGGGGCAGTAGCAAAAAAATTATATCTTAAATTTTTCACTTATAATTGCACGTTAACGCTAAATGTATGTTTTGATAGTGTCAAATATCTCATAACACAATCCAATCAACCATAGTGAGAACACAAACAATTAGGTTTCAGATAAAGTCCATTGGCTGCCATTTTTATGTGAACACCTATAATTCATTTTTTGTAAGAAACATGAATCGCATGGCTAAACTTTCCATTATATATTTTAATTATTACTGCTCCATTAATGAACCATTCATTTTTATTTTCCTGACACCACCTTATATTCCCCATAAAAACGTGCTCCTGTCCCTTTATTGCTCAATGTATTATTTTGATAATGTCAAGATCCCATTACACAATCAAATCACCCATAGTCAGATCACAAATTATGAGGTTTCACATAAAGTCCATGGCTGCCATTTTTATGTGAACACTTTTAATTCATTTGTGTACGAAAAGGGAATTGCATGGCTGAACTTTAAATTATATATTGGATTTATTACTGCTTCCTTTAATTTTCATCCATTTTCTTTCAATTAGAACATTTTATTTTCATTTTCTGACATCACCTTATATTCCTCCTTAAATTGTGCTACCACCCCTTTAAGATCATCAAAACTTTTCACCTGTTTGTAGACAATGAACGTTGTGAGATCCGATAAGACGTTTGCCAGTGGTACAGGAGTCCTTGCAGATTACGGAGACGCAAGCGATTGTTACAATACACACTGGGGGTCGCGGAGTCCTCCTTACGAGTGTGGACCAAAGGGCCAGTTTCAGATGGACCTCACAGGAACCAACTTACGATTCAATGATCAGGTTTGTATTGATGAAAATCATCCTCATGTTAATGCCCTTGTACCAAGTCAAATATCGCGGTACAATGTATAGGAGTGTTGATTATAAAACCACACAAGCAAAATGGCTCTCATATATATTAGTTTATTATCCGACTTACGAACCGCATTCTCTACCCACAGAGGCAGATCAAGCCATGTTGGTACAGCCTCTGTTATATCACGACGAGTTTGTGGGATAGAATGGGAGATGCCTGATTTGAGGCAAGCAAAATTAGTTGCGAAATCAGCAACGCTGTTCTTGAATCATCATTTTGGCTACTGAAAAAAGGCAAAAGAATTGTGATATGAACCACCCTTTCCATGCGAGAAGCCTTGTCATTTGATAAAGAAATTCAAATGTTTTGAGATGAAAGTTTTTTCCGCCAGGGGAAACTGCCGGAACCCACGGATTTCGGCGTAATAGAACAGAGGCTAAATCGGCATGACTTGATCTGCCTCTGTGGGGAGAGAATGAATGTAAAATACTCAAAACAAGTTTAGGGAAACAGTATTTTCTACCCTGACATGTTTCTTCGCATGGATTAGATGTGAATTCAAATTTCAAACCAGAAATCTTGTTTGGTGAAATCAGTATATCCTGGCGACAAAAATGGTGTACCAAGCATACATGTATGCCAAAATAAAAATTAAAACGAGTAAAATCATTAGTTGTTCACAAGGGTCCAGGAAACTGCCTCGCCAAAACGCAATGTGGTCGCACCTTCATGATTAGTGTCACTTGAATGAGGAATTTGAACACAAATCGATCAAATCACTGCCAAAATCATTGTGTAGCTTTATGGTGGTTCGAGACAGACCTTTTACGTTCTACCGACGTGTCAAGTTTTGCATATACGCAAATTTTACTAACGTGTGTATTTGTGGACGTATAGACGCATTAACTCATGTGCAAATTTTGCTACCAGAAACAAATTTGCAACTAGTAGAGGAAAGTTGTAAATTCATTTGCTCTGGGCAAGTAAAAGCATGTTTCATGCTACCTAAAAAAAACACTCTACAAATGTATTTTGCTAAGGTGATAATCCGTCCTTCAGTTTATTATTTATATGTGAATGTTTCTTGTATCATTCTGAAATATTCACATTCATCGAACAGCCCTACAACCACGCACTGGTACATCAGCTGTGATAATGTGAATGAAGAAATATTTTTTCGAAACCTAACTTCTTAAGTAGTATACATTATACTAGAGTATGTCCCTCAAGGAGTTGTTCTTTAATTGAAAGTATCAGTCCGTGTTCGAGTACATCTTTATTCAGCTGGTTGAACTGAGTGCACTAAGATAAAGTGAATGCCCAATGAATGCCACACAACAAAGTGTAAATCCCAGATCACCAGCGGGGACTTATATGGTAAACCTTTACATGGACGTGATTTGCAATGGAAAAAAATGCAATTGTCATTATTGTTTAATTCCACACGGTGGTTACAAGGAAAAGGCATCGGATCGTGAACGTGTCAAAAAAGCTATGTTCGTTCCTTCACAATAGTAATCAAAAGATGAACAATCGCGAATAATTATTTTACAATTTCTTACCATCAATGTCTCTTTACATATTTAGAAAGCAACTAAGGAGTTTTGAATTATATAAACACTGTAGGGTAGAAAGGAATGGCAATGCCAACTTGATCGACAAAATGGTAAAGAAGATGTGAAGTGTGAATGATCCACTTATATATAATAGATATGTAATTGGATAAGATTCACATATGAGTCAAACTCGTTACAGAAAGGAAAATACAAGGTCTCTGGCGAAACGATACGTCTATTCATTGAGTCAGTTTGAACACACCAGCTGAAACAACATAACTAATACTGAAAAACAATGTCAACTATTCTAAATCTTGTTTTCTCAATTCTATTCAATTCTATTCTTTCATTTCAGTAAAAGGTCTTAGGCCCACGTATAAAAGATATATACAAAACAAGACAATTATACAAGAGAGAACATTGAAACTTACATTGTAAGTTAATTTGATGATAAAATCATTAAGCGTAGAGCGAGTGCATCTCTTATACAACATAAGTACGATGAAAGAGTTTCAAAGTTTTG
This sequence comes from Steromphala cineraria, assembly GCA_916613615.1. Taxonomy (NCBI): domain Eukaryota; kingdom Metazoa; phylum Mollusca; class Gastropoda; order Trochida; family Trochidae; genus Steromphala; species Steromphala cineraria. Next base: position 25,235,505 of record OU744732.1, read on the forward strand.
ATGTTGTAAAACATTTTGTAGGTAACATCAATGATAATTTTCAGGTAAATGTGGGATATATTTCCTTCTAAATACAACAAAACAAGGACAATTGAATAATAAGTGTAGTTCATATTCAATCACATCATCTTTACAAAGTTTACAAAATCTTTAAAATCTAGGTATTCCTTCTCTTCTTCCTGTATTTTTACATTTTGATAAGGCACCTTTTCTAAGCAAAGTTTTTCTACGAGGTGATTCTTTCGATTTTACTGTTGTAAGATAATGTTCTATACAAAAAGTATGTTTATTTGTAGAATACAGACAGACTTTATTCAGAATTAAATGCCTCATGGCCGAGATTACATCAAAAGAGACGTAAAACAGATACGGTGTGGTGTAAAAAAATAATTTAAATATCTGAGTTCTCTTCAAAATTTGTAGAATAGGAATCTAAAGAAGAACCTTTTTCTATGGGCATTAAATTGCGACGTTCAGACATAGCTTTGTGGTTATTAACTATCTTCTTCCTCATCATTCTAATCAAAGAATATTCATAAAGGTATTCAGCACAGGAGGAATGTCCCAGTTGTGAAGCATGCTTTATACTGTTAACATTTTCTAGATACATATTGAACTAATATTTACGGAACCTGGATATAATTCGACTCTCGCAAAAATAACAACAAATGAATGAATAACAAAAGGCAAAACTGAGCTCCTTGCTTGATACCTGTTTCTTTCCTGAATACTTGAATTACTGTTACAGGCTAGGAATCAATGACAAAATAATAATCATGATGGTTTCTCCATTCAGACCATTTAGATTTCAACTCGTAGATATAATCGTTTAAGAATTGTTTCATACGAAGAAAAAACGCACATTTTTAGACTTCCGGTTTCAGACCACGTAGACACAAAAACTTCTGGTTTCATACCACGTGGAACACCACATTTTCAGACTTCCGGTTTCATTCCACGATGAACACCACATTTTCAGACTTCCGGTTTCATACCACGTGGAACACCACATTTTCAGACTTCCGGTTTCAGACCACGTAGACACACTAACTTAAGCATTAAGTTCTTGTTTCATGCCACATGGAACACCACATTTTCAAACTTCCGGTTTCTCACTACGTAGACACACAAAATTAAGTTCTTGTTTCAGACGACGTGGACCACGGGTGGTTATAAGACTTTCAAGGCGGTGACCTGGAACAACGGCGGCAGTACGGTGCACGTGTTGTGTGGTGGTTGGTGTGGTGGATGTGTTCCAGACTTTATTAAGCTGGAAATCAAACCTTTAGCATGTGAGTACATCTTATAGCTTTAATTCAATGCACCTTTTATCCAGATATTAAGAACATATTATGGTAGTATTACTTTGAATAAAATGTTTTCTTGAAAACAAGTTCTTCATTGTTCATAGCGATTATTGAGTGATCTATAAATGATATACTAATTTGAAATGACTATTCACTGACGCGACATTACAGCGTTATGATACATTTGTCGAATAACACTGAGTTTGCCGTAACAATAATATAGTGACGTTTTCCGTAAGCCACTTCTACATAAAAACTTCTCCTTTGTGTACAGTTTATCGACAAAACAGTCCAAAACCATGACATTAGTAAATACATTAACAATAAACTATGACGCAGTTACTGTCGACAGACATTGTATTCTGATGACATTTGATTGTCTATCAAGGTGTAACTGTCCTGCAATATCTATCGGTCTTAAACTCTCGTCTTGAACCTAAAGGTTAGAAGCCTATTGAAAAATTACATGTCCGTATTAAAAACAAAGGAGATAACCCTCACAAAATAAACTAAATTCAAGCAAAATACGTTTTGCTCTAATTCAGAGGTATCCGAAATTCTTGTGGGTTCAGTTGGCTGCAAAAGACGTACAACATTATGACGTCACTATCGTTGAATATATTGTTATGGTTAGTACAACATTCGCTGAATAACTTGAAGGGGTTCGACAACACCCCTGTGTGCGAAATCAGCTCTGATGAAAGCGCTTCATAAAATGAAAAATGACGACTTGACATACATATGAAGCTTTTTGCTATACAATGTATCCCAAACTGCTTACTCAGAGCCCCGGAGGTGTCGAGAAGTAGAGGATTTGAAAACACAAACACTAACGGCTAAACGAAAAAAAGTCGTATTCTCGCACCCGGGTATATGGAGATTGGGTCCGTTTCCAGTGCATAACAAAAAAACTAAAACTCAGAAACTTCAAAAAGTTATACAGATGTGCATTTACAGGATACATTCTAGGATACGAATACTTTTTGAAATTTTGGCTCAAAATTTCTGACTTTGTTCCTTTTCCGGAGCATACTTCGACTTGAAGCATCAAGTACCAAATTGTTATACAGTGGCGCGGGGATATGTCAACTGTGCTTACTTTTGACTTGTTATTCGTTGATTATTGGTTGTTGTCTATAAAACACTAATAATTTCTATGTTTAACAAACATTTAACTCAGTTCCGAAGACGTGCCTAGAGGTAAAGACCTGCGGGAACACGAACGCCGATGGCGAGTACTGGATTAACCCTAGCATCCTGGGCGAGGCTAACATCAAAGTGTACTGTGACGCCATGGACACCGGGACACCTAAAGAGTACATCTCTCTACAGAACACCAACTTCGGAGATTACCCGCCCGAGTGCAACCTCAACTGTAACGGCGAAAAAACTACCGGGTGTCCCTCTGGCGATGTTGGCCATGTTGAGTACTCTAAAATCAGGATTGATATTTCCGTAAGTTACGTAGAAATAGTCCTTGCAGGTCACACATTTACTGCCTGGTTTAAACTTTAAACCTGCATTTGAACAACTTTTCAAGGCTAATGTACCTAAACATAATAGATCTCGTAGAATTAGGGTGGTTAATTATCACCATTTGAAGCAACAAAGCCATGAAGTTTGACGTAATTCAGACTCTGGAAAACGTTATGTCATGTAGGGAATCAATGCTAGATTGAAGTTTGACGTAATTCAGACTCTGGAAAACGTTATGTCATGTAGGGAATCAATGCTAGATTGAAGTTTGACGTAATTCAGACTCTGGAAAACGTTATGTCATGTAGGGAAGCAATGCTAGAGGTGTTATTTTAATATCTTATAAATCTTGTTATCAATATCAGATCAAATAAAAATAAATGAATAATCATAAATTGCCCTAACAATCAGTTACTTCCCGGGAAAACCTTAGGAAAAACTAGGTTTAAAACTCTAGGGCGTTCCCGGTAGTGAAAATGGCAAGGGATGAATGATCACACGAATGAGACTCAACTGTAAAATCATTATCACTGACCTATGTTACAGCCACACATGCATTTGTAAACAGACACATAGAGAGTCACATACACGATTATTCACAATATGATATCATACATCATTGTTCTTCACATAAGTCACTGAAAGCTTAGACGTTCTCAAACTGGATCGACTGTACTCGAGAGTTTCTAGTAGATCAACTTGTTACTTAACGATTTGATTCGTGAATCTACCTTTTGTACCTTTTCCCGTCTGTTTTGAGAGTCCAATGAGCTGATACTCTCAGGATAGATACTTTGAGCTGTTTGCAACTGTATAGGTTAGAGATGTTTGACACTTCCTGAACAGCTTATAGGTGCACCCCTTGCTATGATTGTTGGTACGGTGTTCATCATTCTCTTTTTCACATATTCATTCTCTCTTTAGGAAGTAAAAGGTTATTTTCAAATAGCATGGACAATTTTGTACTGTCAGACCAACATCAACAAGTAGTTTAAAGTAAAGGTTTTACCAGATTTATAAATATTATCTTTGTAAACATCAAAGGGTAGATTGGAAATCATAGTTGTCATGCCACGACATCATGTATCACGTTATGTCCTGGTAATTACCCATCTCTTGAAGAAATGACGAAGGCAACGTATTGTTAAAGGAAAACCTACCTCTAATATTTTGAATTATGTAATTTTAAATCTTGATGTAATATGCAACGCACCATTATGAATATGATATTACTGAAAAATTGAGTAAGAGAGCTAAAGGCCGACGTCCTTTGTGTAATTGAACGCCCGATTAACTGAATAATTCACGTTGTGACATACAACTTCAATGTAAAACCACGTTGATCCTGCTCCAGAAAGCCAACGGGCGTTTATATGCTATTTCCGTGCATTATTCACTTTTGACAACCTTTATAAATATAAGGATTACAACATTAGTGTACACATCATTGATATTAAGTGTGGCAAACCAGTAAGAAATCTGAAACTACTCTTCCATGCTGCAGCCTGATGATGAGGAATACCATACAATGGCGATGAATGACAACATGTCTTATTCAACTTTAAAACGCGTGATCATAACGGGTAATGTTATCGAAGTTGGTCCATCAATCATTGTTGTTGTGGGAATCGATTTTGGCCCAGATAATTTTTAAATCTTAGATCTCGAGAAAGTTTCAAAATCGAGTGTACACGTCACGAGCCAGAATGGCGGCAGCGTTAATCCTCCTCATCATGCCTCCATTTTTTCGATTTTTTCCAAAGGCAGTTGCTTCCCCTTGCGTTGCAATTTAATCTACAAGTCAGCATGATTTTGTGCATGAAGTTGCAATCTTTGAACTCGACTTCCAATGATGAAAATATACCCAAATGGATTTGAAGGCGGGGAGATTTCAAAATCGTCTTGCAGGGGGGGGGGGGGGTTTGGGCGTTGTTCCGTTAATACGCTGTAAAACTACATCCATGGAAAGATGGCGCTGTTAAGTTATCATTTACGAATAAGCTGTACACCATTTATGATATCTAAGGGTAGAAAAATATTTTAAAAATGTTAAATAAAGTTGCTTTATAGCTATATATATTCTCACTAAACATTTGTATTGGATGTATACACAAGAATTGAACGCATATGCAAATAGCTGAGTTAGAAAATGTTGGCGTACCCATGATGACCACGAAGGCGTCAGTGCTATTAAAGGGGCAATAGCACGTTTTTTGATAAATTTACATTTTAAATATTTCACTTATAATTGTAAGTAAATGCTAAATGTATCATATTGACAGTGTCAACAATCTCATTACACAAGCCAAACACCCATAGTCAGAGGACAAAGAATGAGGCTTCACATAAAATCCATTGGCGGCCATTTTTGTGTGAACACCTTTAATTCATTTTTGTAAGAGAAATGAATCGCATGGCTGAACTTTACGTTATATATTTGAATTATTACTGCTTCATTTAGTTTGAATACATTGTCTTTCAATTGGAACCATTTATTTTCATTTTCCTGACATCACCTTATATTCCCCTAAAAACGTTCTACTGCCCCTTTAAGGAAATTGTGTTTCCTCCTTCTGAATACAGTGTATATTTATCCACAGAATATGAATGTCATAAGGACCGACAAAACCTTCGCGTCTGGTACCGGTTCCTTTGCCGATTACGGGGTGATAAGGGACTGTTACAACACAATATGGGGAACCCCTAGCCCCCCTTATGCTTGTGGGCCGAGGGGGGAGTTTCAAATAGACGCCACAGGTACCGGGTTAAAGTTCAATTCTCAGGTAAGTAAAACCTTATGGTTATCATAATACTTGAAAGGTAATTATATATGTTACAGTCAAAGTCTAAAATCAGGCAATGTCTACAATGACTGAAATAATTAGTCAATGTGTACATTGCCTCACGAACCTAGTCATTGTGTACATTGCCTAAAATTTCCAGGCATTGTGTACATTGCCTGATTAATTAACCCATTTATTGTACAGATTGACTGATTATGGAACAGTGATCCAAGTTTAAAGAATACAAACATGTTGATACATGTGTTGTTCCATGTGACACAACTAATACCTATAAAGATGAATAGAATATCTAGCACAATACGAAAAGAAATCATGTTTTGTTCTACTGTCAATGTCATTGGCGTGAACCAAGGAATCTTTGGAGAAATTATATTTTAACATTTGTCCTCATATACAATCTTGGAATATTTTAACTGATGAATGTCAAACAGGTGCATAACACGTTTACTCTTCAGATTTGCCCACACATTGAATATACTTTTACAACTAAAACTATGAAAACACACAACTAAAGTTGTGTAGAAATATTAGATATTACATGTATCTTCCATTTTCACTTTATCATTATAAAATTATTGAATACTATACATGTAGGTTTTAGTTTTTTTGCTTTTTTTTTCAAAATGAAAATGCATGCATAAACGTTAGAAAAGAAATCACAGCCTAGTCCTTGTTGGAAACTTTGACAGAACGGGACTACAAGCATATGAAATGTCAACGTTAAAAATACAACACAATGCCCAATTACCATTGCCGATATCATTGAAAAGGGAAGAATATTGCAGGGATGGAAACATTCTCTTCCCACAGAGGCAGATCAAATCATGTTGATGAAGCCTCTGTTCTATTGCGGCGAGTTAGTGGGATAGAATGGGAGATGCCTTATTGGAGGCAATCAAAATTAGTTGTGCAATCAGCGACGCTGTTCTTAAATCATAATTTTGGCTACTGAAACAGGGCAAAGGGATTGTGATGTGAACCACCCTTTCCATGCGAGAAGCCTTGTCATTTGCTAAAGAAATTCAAATGTATTAAGATGAAAGTTTGTTCCGCAGAGGCTAAATCGACATGACTTGATCTGCCTCTGTGGGGAGAGAATGGGATGCAAATTGAAATATCGTTGTCTTAATGATAGTCGACAATGATGGCCTATGTTCCTCTTACTTCTTCTACAGCATTTGATAATGCATGCCAACAATAAAGACAAAGATTTGCTAAGAATTACAAAGAATCTGCAGGAATTCATCCATTTGCTAGCTATGAAGAATGTTTTGAGGTTCAAACAGAGTCAGAGTGAGTCCCTTTATGATGTCCGTCAAAGGGGTGTAATCTTACTGACAGATACTTACACTAGCATGGGTTGTTTTTAAAACTGATGATGTCAGATATGATCCTCAGAACCCGCAATTCCTGTTTAAAGTTACGTACATCTACAGGTGCAGAAAGGTCCTGGCTGTCTTCTCCACAACAAGGCATGATTTAGTAGCATCAGTCTCAAAATTAGACTTTAAAATATTTTTTAAATAGAACTAAAATTTGAAAAAAATGAGTGAATATAATGAAAAGGAGACTGAGATTTCTTAATTTTTAGAGGTCGCAAGCCTTATTATAGACTTGCTAAAGCTATTATGTTCTTTTAGGGTCTGGCTGACAGATTATTGTAGCATCAGATTCTTCATGCATGGCCATGGAGGCAATCAATGACATTTTGTAGACCATTTTTAAACATGAATTCAATACAAACGCAGATATTAATTGCTTCGGTTGGTAATCAGATTAGAACAACTAATCTCGGCAAGTTCAACCTCATATGCCGCCGCCACATTCCAAGAAATAGTGCTAGGATGACATTTAGATATTTGGAATATGAGAAATGTATTTTGTTTACTAAACTTTATTCAATACTGAAATAGATAAGAAACAGCAAAAATGCCATTATCACAGCTGACAAATTAATTTTTCATACTGCAGTTTAAGATCGAGTCTAAACAGGGGAATTCAATAAATAGTGAAGCGGCTATCACATGCAGATCATTTTTAACTTAACGACCAAGATAAAACAATATTAATTAACTATTAATATTTAAAAAGCTTTTAAAGAAAATTGAGGACTGTAAATTCGCCTAAATATCCAATATCAATATACACGTTCAATATGTACGATGTATAAAAGTGATTTTTCATGACGATAGCCACCTTATATCCATCTGACGTGCAACCATTCTATTGTAAACCATTTTCCTTTGGGTCTTATGCGTTTAATAAACACCATTCTGGCAATATGGTTCATTCTTGTGTGTAGAAAACCTTTGTCTTCCGATTTATGGGACACTTATTCAAACATAGAACCAGTTGGGAAAACGTTGCCTGCAGGGAAAAGTAACAACTTATTCCCTTCATTGCATGTTATGAAGAACATGTACACATTATTTAATGAAAATCTTAAACCTCATGGATATATGGGATATATCTTCATTAGAGAAATGGTCGTTCACAATTTGAAATATGACTTCTCTTCTGTTACGTTCCAAGATACCCACCAATTAAATATGAGCATAAAGTTCCCTCTAGTGTTGATTTTCACATTTCACTAGTGTCACAATTACAAACATTCTCTCCGTCATAAATTCCTATCTTAACTCTGTTGTAAGAAGCATTCTATTACAATTTGGTAAAGGTTTCTGTAAAAGATGGCAAGTATGTTGTTCTCTCTTGCTAACAATAACAATAGAGTTTAAAGGGGCAGTAGCACGTTATTGATTTGACAGTATCAAAAATCACATTACACAAGAAAATCATCCATAGTCAGAGGACAAAGTATGGAGATTAACATAAAAGCCATTGGCCGTCATTTTGTGTGAACACCTTTAATTCATTGTTTGTAAGAAAAGGTAAAAGCATAGCTTAACATTATTAATATTTGAACTGCGCCATTAAGTTTAAATACATTGTTTTTCAATTGGAACAATAATTTTCATTTTTCTGACATCACCTTATATTCCCCATAAAAACGTGCTACTGCCCCTTTAAAGGGAAAAGAATACTCAATGATAATAAACGTATTGTAAGTATATCAAATGTACATGATGTTGTATCTTTAAAGGGTGAAACATCTAATTCCTGAAACCTAATTATGTATAACCATATAAGAAGCTAAAAAGTATCAAGCTAGCTAAAAAAACGCAAAAATAGCCTTAGTAAGATGAAAAAGATATATATTACATCAAATATAGCATAGTCAACAAGAACACATGTGAACTCATCTTCATATAATGCTTAAAATATCGTTGATTTGGTAAACTGGTTTAAGTAGTTGTTGAGTACAAAGTACTGTTACATTGACAAGTAACATTTGTGAAAATACAAGGAATGTCTCAAGAAAGTAAAGCTGTTGAAAAAATCTTATTTATAGTTTACACGTATTAACGCTTATTGTCATACGTTAATAGGGAGCCGTTGCGGTTTTTTTCCGATATTTGTGATATATGTATAAGTTCATTGTTCACTGTCACTGTAAAATGTGTCACTGTCACTCTAAAATGTGTCAGGATAGACAACATTCAGAGAAAAACACCTTAGCGTTTAATTTCAAACACTTCCATGTTACCGCCATTTTCATTTTTCCCTTTCGAGTAAATCGTTCTCATGTCGGTCAGTCGTGGCGTTGAGTAACACATTTAGGAAACCATATTGGTAGGAAATTCGTGTAGCTATACCAAGCATGGTATGTTCCTTATCGAGCTGCCTCCTATGATTGGTAACTGAAATTGGTAACATTCTTTTCGGTTTCGCCATAACACTCAACTTACTTTAAACGTCTTATTTTTCTATTTAAGATACTTTTTTAAATGTATGAAACTTACTTTCTGACGAAGGACGAAAAATCTTAATTGACAGCAGCCATGTCCTCTTTCCTGAATTTAAATTTCTTACGTTTGGTCGTCGACTGCGCATGCCAATATTCAGAACAAACAAGGCTCGAAAATCGTTCATACCTGCAAGCAAAAGTGTTTAATTAAGATGAAGTGTTTTACAGTGTTTTCGGCAGTTGTTTGTGTAGCCATTTTACATTTGTCTCTGCTGTTATGCAGGAGTGCTTGGGTGTTGTGTGCTTTCTTATGTGATGTGTTCAGAAGTGTAAAAATGAAGCTTTATCTTATCTTATCTTATCTTCTTAAGTCATTCCTGTTACAGTCCGCGTGGACAGCGGGTGGGTACAAGGCGTTTGCAGCGATTACCCCCTCTGGGGACGGGAAGGTTGTCCATGGTCTGTGTGGGGGGTGGTGTGGGGGTTGCACCGTCGACTTCATCAAACTGGACCTAGATCCTACACAAGGTGAGTTAGACATAATAAAGATGAAAAGATAAAGGTTGATTTGAGTCTCACCTCATTTGATTCAAGATTCATATATTGACCTAGATCGCTCACGAGGGTGGTACAGGAGCATAACATGACTTCACGAAACACTCCGTTTTTGTAATAAAACAGGAATGTTTTAGCATTTTAAAACAAACAAAAAAACAAAAAAAACCTCTGAAGAGGATAACACTGCCTGTATATCATGAAGATCGATGACATTATCACAGACTGTCGTACAAGACATGTTAGATCAATTCAACAGATAGATGGATCATTGTATGATCAACATAGCAAGGTTTTATTTTCGCTAGCAAGACTAGTGATTTAGTCTTATGCTAACAGATGAATAGAACAGATCGGACTTGATTTACCTTTGTGGAGCCTTTTGACGTTAAGTCTTCAAAGGTTTTCTTATACCATTGTGTTATCAGTTTTGCGCAATAGCCCAGATAACAGGCAGAGAAACGTTAAAGAAGTGCTGCAAGGCTTAAAGTAAAACTGAAACTTTGTGTACAGACTCATTGACTAGTGAGGATTATGATTTATAGCCTTGTAGCCACAAACGAGGGCCAAACAGGCCACGCCCTTAAACCTATTTTCATCTTCATATGGTCCAGAAAGCTGAAACCTTGTATACAGACTCCTTAGGTTAATAAGGATTCTAATTTTACATTTGGTGACATTTGCCACACCCTTAAGCAAAATTGATATGAAGCCTGCTGCGCTACAGAGCTGGATCAATGGATCTATTCTTATCATTCATATGAATATAATGTAACGGATATCCATAATGTATTTATTTGATGATAAACTGTTTTCAGATTTGCTAGGAACCTGAGAGTTTCACGATAAAATACATCAACATTTCTGGTATTCAAGCACCAGAGGATTCAAGTTGTTTGAGAGGCATATTCAGAAGTTTTAATATCACTCCTTGTCTTCTTCGCATGATACAAATTGCGAAATACTTTACTAGGTTATAAACTTGTTGTATTATCTAAATCTTTATTTCAGATGTCCCCGAATCATCGGCTACAGTGGTGGGCTGTTGAAGTAAAGACCTGTATTTGTTACAGTGTGCTACATCCTCAATAGCTTAAGAGATACTTTCCGATATTTATCCATTCAAAATCATTGTCCAAGTTCTGCAAGTCCAATATGTAATTGCATTCCATGCAAAAATGTTATCACTTACATCAAACTTTCCCGGACTTTTACAATAATGTTCAATGTCTGCCAGTTTTTACAGTTTGGCAATGTGATTATCGACGACTTATCGGCAGCTTGGCCATAAGTTAAGGCAAATCAATTTTACGCTTATGGAATCACATCGTTTTTTAAAAACTTCTTCGCCAATACTTATCACAGATGCATTTTTATTGAAACTGCCACCTTCTATATACTTTCTTTATCTGAAAATTTTATAATAAAATACTCTAAGTGCATATTTCATATGCTCGACTTTTGTAAATGACGTGATTAGTCTTGTATAAGTGGGAGAGTGTGTGGAGCTTCGATCCAGGAATGATTTATGTAAAGGATGAGGTATTCTCCTTATTTGCATAGTGCCCCGTAAAAACTCAGACAATGACTATAAGAACTGTTGGAAGGTTTGATGATGATGATGATGATGAAGATGAAGGCAATATTATGGAATGCCATCACAGAAATCATTTACTAATCATTGGTGATTAGTGCACTGGTAATCGTTATAAAAAGTGTTCCTTCGACAACCTAGTATCTCCTGTGTGACAAGAGAAATTTGTTCTCATTTCTCCGCTCCTCGTATCCTTCTGTCCGTCCGGATTCGCCTCCGAAGCATAGATTCAATATATTAAATGACACAGAAACATCAAATTTGGTAAACTCACGGGCAAAAGAAACGCTGGTAACATAAATGTCAGGATATTTTATTCCATGTAAGATAAATGTGAATGAAGCAGAGTGGCAAAGTTTCCTTAGAAGTTTACTCAACTATGTTTGCCTTGTTTGAATCATTTTGTGTTGATGTTTTTGCATGGCGCCTTAGAAAACGCGTGTCAAAAAATCATCAATTTGCTATCTCCTTAAATAAGCGAGATTGGAAAGCCAAATCGGTCATTTTTGCATATTTACGTTATAACGCGAAGACATACATGTATCAATGCAGAAAAGTCAAAGTGAATGTTTTTCATTAACATTATCTCAAATAAACTTCTGATATACATTTCCGAAATTCAATCTTAATTTCAAAATAATTATTAACAAAAAAGTACTTGAAAACAGCAATGTTAGCACCCCAACAGTGTTTAGACAACCACAGTACAAAACGCTCCATGCTATCATGGTTAAAATTATGAACAATAATTCTCCAAATACTTTTTTATCAAACACATTTGAAATCGAATTTACATGGCATACATAATTTGTTTATCCTTCGTTTGAAAATACCCAGCGTTTCTTTTGCCCATGAGTTTATGTTGTGTTTTATAAGAGTAACCATAATATGTCCCTCAAACTAGCCAAACACACACTAAATATATTACCTTGTTTTGATCCCGGGGTACACATGTAAATCAAATATAGGTAGTTCGGATACTAAAACACTTAAAATCATTGATACATATTTTTTACTGATAAAGTATACTCATCAAAACAGAGCCTATCATTTCCACTGTAGGCGATATTGACTTAATCATCTTTAATACTAAATAAATCAGAAACTTCAAGTTTGATATTGATGATACCTATATGCATTATTCCCCACAGAGGTAACTCAAGACACCTTGTTCAGATCTCTTCTAGAATGAGCAAGAAAAGAAGAATCTTGATCGGATGAAATCAAAGGATTATTTAGCTGTTCAAAGGTTGTCGTCGTTAATACTGAATCATTCATTGGCATTCCTTCAAGTGTTTGCCTTGAAGTTGAATCAATACCCTGATTGCTTGAGCTTTCTCCGTGAGAAGAACATTTACCCATATATTTTTGCATTACAACATTCTCTCTCCACGTTGCAGATGTGACGTATTGGATTTTCTTCTCTATGGCATCAGATATAATTTATTGTACATGCATTTTAATTATTATAAAAATGTAATAAATTGTAAATGTTACATATGGGCGGTCGGTAGTGTCGCTAAATGTTTTCTGTTTTATATGACAATTCTAGCTCCATAGAAGCGTTATTAAATTTAGTTGAGACAAAGGTCACATCTCTTGATCAAGATCAGCATATCGTTGAATGTTGGACATTTTTATCAAAGAAGATAGTTGGATATTTCTATTTTAAACATTTATGCACACCAAAAGAGTTGGAATGGAAGAGATTGTCGAATAATATTGCCTTTAGTTAAAGATAAAAACTTTCTAGTGTATTTTAAATGTACATATAAAAGTATTTTCTTTATCCACGGTCAGTTCTAAAATAAAATAAACACTTTTTAAACATCAACTTATTTTAGTCTTTTTTTTTACACAGGTATATTTGGATCTTGACGCAATATCCAAACTTGAGAAGAATGACGTCGTTGAACATTGATTTGAAGGGGCAGTAGCACCTTTTTTAGAAATATTTTGTTTCAAATGTTTCACTGATAATTGTACGTTAATGCTAAATGTATCATTTTGTTAGTGTCTAAAATCTCATTACATAAACCAATCATCCATAGTCAGAGAACAAATTATAAAGATAAAGATTCACATATATATAAAGTCCATTGGCGGCCATTTTTGGGTGAACACCCTTAATTCATTATGTATAAGAAAAGGGAATCGCATGGCTGAAGTTACATATTTGATTTAATACTGCTTCATTTCGTTAAATACATTGCCTTTCAATTGGTATCATATATTTTTATTTTCCTGACACCACCTTACATTTCCCCTAAAACGTGCTACTGTACCTTTAAAGGAGAAGTCGCACGTTTAAAGCTTTTGTTTTCTCAACATGTTGGTCATTTCTCAATCATTTAATATCTTAGAAGAAATCATCAAATCACAAACGTCGGCGACATCGCCTAATGGCGAAAGAAGACGTTAAACTCCAACCCAACAACATCCATTCTCCCCAACAGAGGCAATTCAGTCATACCTGAATTAGCCTCTGTTCTATTACGCCTAAAACCCGGGGTTCCGGCAGATTGCCCTAGCGGCAAAAAGTTGTAACTTAGAATAGCTTCTTTATTTGCAGCCAATGAAATCACCTTTTGGATATCCATGACTTAGGGAGTTCTTGACGGTCGTGTAGTGACAAAGAAAAGTATTATGTCTTTATGTTTTTATTCATTAACAGTAAGTGTGAAAGGGAAACTATTTGAAAATCTGATATGGATAGGGTTTTTCATTAGATAGAAACTGTTTTATAATTGTGTAAATTATTATTTGTTTTATGATAGATTTTATTGTACTTATCAACCAAAAAATAACTAATAAGAAGGCAAAAAGCGATGGTTTGTAATAGGAAGATTTACCTCCCCTGGATGTGAAATTTCCACGAAAGCTTAAACGAACCACACGGAGATGGACGAAGTTTTGCGAATGACCACTTTTGAAACGGCGTCGCTGATTGCACAACTAACTTCGATTGCCTCCAATCAGATTTCTACCTTTCTGTCCCGTGTCGTAGCCGTAATAGAACAGAGGCTAATTCAGGTATGACTGAGTTGCCTCTGTGGGGAGAGAATGTGATTCAGTAGCAAAATGATTGTTTTAGAACAGCGTCGCTGATTGCAAAATTAACTTTGATTGCCTCCAATCAGGCGTCTCCCATTCTAGACCACAAACTCGGCGTATTAGAACAGAGGCTGTATCAACATTTCATGACTTGATCTGCCTCTGTGGAGAGAGAATGGACTGCAGCAAGCACGTCTCTTGATTGACCTATTTATCATACAGCAGAGCTTATTTTCTTTAAAATTAAAGTATAATTTATGGACAATATGAATCAAATTGATTAAAAATTTATTAATCAACTTTATCAAAAAGTTTGAAATCAAGTTGCTTTCGAATTCATAAATTAATATATACGTTACAGAGGTGGCGCTATACATCGCATTACATGACACATTACATATCACAATATACAATGACACACAGAGGATTTCGTGTTCCCAGTCAATCATATAAATTCAATAGACACTTATCTGTGGCTTCGATTATGCTCCTTAAGCTTGTTTTTCTATATCAATAACACCCGTACGCGATGTGTCATGGTGCCTTGAATAGCCTTACAGCGTCAATGACCAACTAACTTGATACTGATAGTGAATTGTTATATTCAAGTGAAATGTCTCTGATTTACGGGAATTAATCCTAAAATGGTGCGTATTTATTGGTTGTCAACCTTATCAAGACATTAACAGCATTGCATGTTCCTCAGAAATAATAGATGAATGGCAGCCGATAGATCCATACGTTAGAGTGAGAGTGTAAGGCCATTTTACCCATTGACGTGGCTTTGATATGAAATAGTCATTCAAAATCCCCAGGTGTATAATTCAATATAGCCGTATTTCAAAAGAAACGTTACACCATACAGTATTTATAGGAGCCCTTAGGTAAGGGCGGGCGAGAGGGATGACCTAATCCGGGTCTGCAACAGGCAGGAGTAGAATCAAGTGTATCGGCGTATGCACAGGAAGTAATGTGCATACCTCAAAGTAGCTTCAATAAACATCTTATTTCATGTCAGACGAATAATAATTCTAACATTTTTTCGAATTATTGATAAAACATCAACTTTCATTTAATGCACTGTATAAATAAGTCATGATTGGTTTTTTTATTCAAAATAATAATTTTGATATGTTATCATCAAAAGTATTCATGTCAAACACGGAAGATAGTTGTCCGCCATGATACGCCGGGTTCGCATGTCTTTCAAACCGGCGTATTGTGCGTGCGCTTAGCGCGCACACATGGTACCAATAAAGTGCTTTGCACGTTTCGTCACTCCCTGCGGCGTACGCCTTATAGTACGCCGGGTTACCAATCAAGCAGGGCCAAATAGTTCAGCACTTCATTGAGGACTGTGTTGTAATAGTTCAATTTACAAATCAGAATATCTCGGCAATAATGAGTGGGACGAGCTTGAAGTGTTGGTTGTAAAACAGTTGTTCAGGTTTTTCTCCCCGCCTATGCTAAAAATATTGCTTATTACTGTTACTATAATAAAACATGTCAATGTTTAGTTGCTTACTTTCGTTTTAGCAGAAATTGCCTGTATCAACCTAAATCTGTTATGAAGTTTGATTTCCTCAGGAGAGATTATGTCATGGATCTATAAATATCAATGGGAAGGGACCTATATAAAGCTGATTCTAATTTGATCATTTCAAACTACATGTAGGAGAAGGAATTTGACAACAGGTAAGATATTAGTTCCTTTTAAATTTTATTTTTACAATTCAATGTCTTTATGAATAAAATAATAAAATGATATTCATTTTAAAAATTGAAAATGTTTTTTGAAATGATTACAATTCTGTTAACTTTAAGAATATTGTCCCACCTTTTAACGACAAACTAATATCATGCTGATTATATCCATAATTTTGGAAATGTTAAAAGATGTTTTTACAATAACAGAAAAGGCGTACTCGTATATTGAAGTTAGAAGATTTTATTTTATTTTGTGCTATTCTAATTTGAATTGTACAGGTAAGGGATAGTAAAGCTACGGGGTCGTTTGAGACTTCTCATTCTTTTGTTTTGACATTGACATAGAATGAGTTGGAGTTTACCTTTTTTCGAATTATTGATAAAACATCAACTTACGTTTAATGCACTGTATAAATAAGTCACTCCCTGCGGCGTACGCCTTATAGTACGCCGGGTTACCAATCAAGCAGGGCCAAATAGTTTTCATTGAGGACTGTGTTGTAATAGTTCAATTACAAAGAGATGTGTCTATGGGTAAAGTTTTCACAGGAGATGACGTAGTTATGAGTTGGATTTATAAATAGTTTAGCACTTGAATGAGGACTGTGTGATGATAAATTCAATTTAACAATCTAAATTAAGGGCAAGTTTAACCAGAGGCAGGTAAACAAAACAGTTTCCATTAATTGACAGATCATGCAGTTATACTTCTTTATGAGAATTATGTCTACTTTTTAAAGGGGCAGTAGCACGTTATTTAAAAAATATATATTTTGATTTTTCACAGATACTTGTACGTTAATGGCAAATGTATTATTTTCATAGTGTCTAAAATCTCATTACACAAACCAATCATCCATAGTCAGAGAACGAATCATAAAAATCAAGCAAACATGTCGACAGTGTACCGCGACTAACATTGCCACCAATCGGCAGCAATTGTGAAGGCGCGATTACATTACAATATTGTGACAGTTGAATGCTTCTCTGCTTGCTTCATAACTTCGCATGCTTTAATAACGCAACAACTGTTTGGTCCCACCCATGCTTTACTGCCACAATAGATTAGAGTTACATCCGGCCCTTACATCCGGGATTGCAATAAAGCGCACTTTGAATATCTGAGATCTTTAGTTACATCAGTGACGTCGTATTTGCTTTGTGTTGTACATTAGCCGTCTAAATATAACACTGCGATATCTATTACAGGCGAATAATAAATCTATATATTTCATATATCATATCGATATCAGTGTTGTACAATTGATGTGTATCTATTTGTTGCCACATTTACATACATTCATACAAAAATATCCAATATAACAGATCAATGGGCAATGAGCTATCATTTGTACAAAAGTTGTTTAAAATGCTCGAGTGTTTTTTTCTAATCTGCCTGTCCTAAAAATATTGCTTGTCATCGTATTACTGTTACTGTACGTGTCATCTCGCCTTTGTTTACTTTCGTTTTAGCAGGAGCTTTGATTCTTCGGGAACCGGAAAGTTTGAGTAACAGATCAAAAATAGGGCACCTATATGTAATGCTGATTTCAATTTAACAATAATATTTTGGAGAAGGAAATTGAAAACAGATTAGAACAATTTCTTTTAAGTTGTGTTTTTGAATTTATGATGTTTTGGGTTTTTTTTACTATATGGTCTCGACTCCTTATGAATAGAATATAAAAATATATTTTTTTAAAAACTGAAAATGGTTTTCTTTAATAATCAGATGTCATAGACTGTAAGACTTAGTTTCGGTATAATGTGACACCTTTTGATCAAAGTACTTTGTTTAAATATATCGGTTATTTTGGAAATACAAACAAATGTTATTTGTTTTACAATAACAAATGTAATTCATAGGAATTCCTGACAATTGTAATGTGAATTGTGTATTTGGAGAAAGAGTGAAGTAAATTGAGAGCGTTTTTAAACTTATATCAGCGTTTTTATTCTTCCTTTACAGTTACACGGACAACAATATATCAAGAAGTCAATGTTTGTTATACAATAAAAAATATGCAATTCATCTGATTCCTGACAATTGTAATGGGAATTATGTAGGAAAGGAAGAGTTAAGTAAATTGAGAGCAAATGTTTTTACTTATATCAGTGTTTTTATTCTTGTTTTACATTTTCACAGAAAACAATTAATCAAAAGGTCAAACATGACAGACCGTCACACCTTCACCGTAATAGGCAACCAAGGGGGGAAAGTTGGAAATGCCAATACTGCAGGAATCGTCAATGGGGGCATGGGCAATACAACAAACAAGGAGGGGGGTAGGTATTTTAAAATGAGCCATTATTTCTATGAAAGTGATTAAGTCATATACATGTATATTCGTGTCTTCGTTGAATTCTTTATCATTTTTTCTTTTTAAAAGAACAACTTCTCAATAGAACGTTCTATCAATACGTATCTATAATTTTAAGGTCTACGCCAGACATGGTATAGCAGCAATTGCTGCAAATATATTTTTGAACCCGAATAAGAATCGAATCCTTGAAGAAAATTCAAATTATTAGTATATGTATTATAAGATCATTAAGATATGCTTCCATGTTCTAACTGAAAAATGGGTTTAAATAAAACAATTTGCCCCAGCCCCCTCTTATCAATGATCACATATTGAATGAATATATTAACGTTGTGAAGCTTTCATGTACAAATTATAGTGTTTGATTCTAGGTATTTTATACTGGAGCTGTTTATATCATCAGGGTATATAGAAATATACACGCAGAGAACGAATGGGATGTAGTCATATCCTTGTTTAACTTTCTCAAAGGTGATCGTGTTATATAAAGTAGTTTCAAAATATCAGATGATTTTAAATGTATGTCGTGAAAATACATGTATCAAACGAGTAAATGTGATTAACATATGTTTGAATCGAACTTTTCAAACACGTCAATTGTATTCAGGTATCTAAAATCAATAATGGGTGTCAAATGGGTGTACACAATTATTAAACGTACTTTGTATGCTATAATTGTGTATCCTAAATGTGAAAAAATATTTCAAGAGGAATTCATGCAGAAAAATTATAAAACATTGATTTTTCAATCATAAGAATAAAGCAATTATCATAACGTATGAGGTATTTAATAACTAATCAAAAGTACGTTTTAGTAACCTTTGTCCGTAAATCATTAATCCAGTCATTCAAATCATCTGTGCAAGATTGAACAAAGTCAAGTTAGGAAAATTACTATTATTTATGTGTTATTTTGTTTGTTACAATACCAACGAAGATACAACCTAAAAAACGAAATGTTTTTTTCATTAATGTATCAATTATATCATTTTGTACTTTATAATGATAATTGGTGGATTTAATACATATTACATATGGTTCCAGCTAGGTACACAGCAAACAAGTCTAATATAGGACAAATGGGTGAGAATGGCAAAGCGACAGGAACTACTTTTGGAGAGAGCCAACAAGCTGAAGATAGAGGTAAGTTGTTAATGACTGGACTAATTCAAATTCATTGCTAATTAGGTTTAGAAAATGTATTTTATTTGGCTTCGGTTTTTATCAACTAAACTAGCGTCCGAAAGAAACGCAAATCACAAAATAATTCGAACTACGGGTGCCAGAAACATTATTACATAATTCTCCAAAAGCGAACTTACGTTGATGTAAAATATTGAAACTCTATCTTTTCACGTTTACGAAAACACGCCTTTTTAAAAGTGCCAAGTTTGATTTTTCTTAACCAGCTAGCAGAGGGAAAATGAACACTTTTGCCTTCTTTAAAACAATCTATAGCAAAGACGCGTTAACAAATTAATCTCAAACAATATGCTTTATGTCGGCAACATAGTTTTCTAACATCATTTCTATAATTTTTTCATTTAGATTAAAATGCCGAACATTCTGTCCAAAAATTATATTGAAGTTGCGATTATTGCACCCTAAGTCTGTTTGAACAGCGACAAAATCAAAAGTATAAGTTCCTAGTGAATGAAATTGTGTATTCTTCTTCATAAAATATATGCTCCTCAAATATGTTGTTTTAAAAAGATTTCCTGTAAAAGAATTTTTGTTGATGATGTTGAAAACATTGTAGCGTTTCATCGGACGCTAGTTTTAAAAAGAACCTAAGTTATTGCTGTGTAAGACTTGGTCTTAGTAAGCAGATGTTAGATTTTTGTTAACATTTTGTTTTACCCTAGCATATTTTGTTGTAAATTGATGAATCAAAGCAGCTTATGTTTCAGGTTTACTTTAAAGATGGCTAGGTTACTACCTTTCGTTAATTTTGAAACATTTAACTCGAATAATTATCTATTCCATACTGGCCAAAATAATGAAGGTTTATTGTAATTTGAATGATTAGTGGCTCATCGGGTGATAAATGAAACAATATACCGATATTCATACTTTCAAAATGTTCACATATATATTTTTGTTCAGAATTATATATCTCATTTGATTCATTGAGCTGCAAGACGCTAATCAGTGGTGATTTTGCAGATACTGCTTCCATGACCTCAGCAGAAGTACTGGAGGAAGTATGTAAAGCTGAAGTAACTCAGAAAACACAGGAAATATTCAAAGCAAAGAAAGTAACAGGTGCTTTGTTTCTGGATGGCGATTTGGAAGACCTGTTGAAGGATTTGGAGATCACTGACAAACTTGATGTCAGGAAGCTGAAAGTTCTGAGAAAGAAACTGGAAGGCAAAAATAATGTGGAAGAAATGTGAAACTGATGCTTTTAAATGCCTAGTATCATTCATTTGCAAATTTAAATAACTACTTTTCATCATTTAAATTATCTCTGATATAACACATAAGCTAATGAATTGCTTTTAACGGGATTTTTTTTAAATGCTCAAATAACCTTTATGTGTAGTTTTTGTAAATTAAAAATTTTGCTTATATCTTAAAATGCTTCTTAGACTAATAAATGCTAAAATGGAATCTTGTTGGAAATGTTTCGTTTCTATTCAGAAGCTATTTTGCTACTATTCAAAGCCCATTCATACATCTCATCCACTTTTCCTTCAAACAATTGTTTTCGTGAAAGTGGAATTAAATTATTTGAGAATATGGTCAGAATAAATGCTTATCCAACTTCAGATATTGTGTAATTTGGATTCATTGAGACATTGTAGCATTGAAAAAGCCTCATATGTTAAAATTCCCCACGGAAGTTCCTTTTCATTGAATGTTAACATATTTTTGTAAAAACAAACACTTAACTAATACAGTTTTGACATGTAATTGAAGTGACATTAGTTTTCTTTTTCTCTACAAAATTCTTTAAAAGTGAACAACAGGTGTTAACAAAAGTCATATTTAGTCATAAGCACTGTCAGTGTTCTTTTAATGATTTGATTTTCAGAGAGTCATTATTGAATATTTCAATCAAAATAGAATTTAAGATGAATAAAGAATCTCAAAATGAATTAGAGCATGGTTATTTCACTCATGGACAGAAAATGACCCTTCGCCAAGTTTGCAAAAGTTATTTTATTGACGTGGTTACAAAATCCAAGTTTCATGTTTATATTTGCACAATAATTCTAGAGGAAGTGAACAAGGTTAATTTCAACTAAATCAAAGTTTATAAAAATATTTGTATATTATGGCATTACAGATAATGCATTTGAATGTTTAAAGATTATCTAATGTCAAACAGTTGTACATTACACATCAACAGTTAAACTGTTAACCAAGAATTTATTTGATTAATATAACATTCGTTTTAATGTATGATTAATCTGCAAAATATCTTTGCCTCATGCATACTTAGTATAACATAAGATGTATAATCCGTTAATTACATTTATCAAGTTACGACCAAAGGTGAATACGGTCACGAGTAAATTTTCAGAATTGGACCAAGGGGAGTACTTACACTGTATAACTCTGAGATCACTTTCATTGTCAACGGGATATTGATTTCAAGCTTGCTTTCCTTTTCTTAGTTTGATTTCTTTCTGATGTTATTTAATTAATTAGGGATAGGATAGTACGCCACATGATACAGGGCTTAATTGTAAGAATCGCGAAAATTGCATCAGAAAGACAGGAAGGGAACATTATTTTGGTTTTTTGAAGGATATTGATTGTTTGAGAGGTTCATTTCTATTAAGTCGTACTGCTATCAAAGGAATTCATACTGTCACTATGTTTGCTATTAAAATGTATTTATTACCCATACTGTTGAAAATAAGTGGTGACATATTCTCGATATGAGCACTAGTGCACATGTCACTTGTGCCCTAGCACAATCGTTGTAGCGCGAAATCCCGTAATATTTCGCCTGTGACGTCATAGCACCATTGTTCCTTACGTCACTGTAGCCGGCTGTCGCAAGGGAAGCGGCCTGTTTCTTGGATATTTCTAGGTTGGTAAATTGAATAGAATATGTAATAAAGAAATTATTACCCTCGGAAGTGTGTCATATGACTTATACAACACTCGTACAAATTTGTGTATAACCCTCGCTTGGGTAATACATACATTTTACACTCGTTTCGTAAAACTCATATGACATTACTTCCTCGGGTAATAATCTCTATTTGTGACAGTGGTCATATTTGCATTCGGATCTTAAATCCAACACACAATGCATACAGGATGATGTACAATAAATGACATAAGACGTTTTCTACATCAAATTTGGGTTACAACGGTTGACCTTTTTAACATTCGATAGTTGTTTGAAGTTGTTTAACCTGAACTGCTAATAGAGGTAATCCTATTTATATGAGCCCAACGAAGAGTTTTCAGATAAATCTCCAACACCAAAATGTTTATATGAAGCAATTATTTATACGAGCACTACATTTTGCATTTTGAGATCAATTTACAGACGATAAACATAAACTCAATAAACAATAATGGATTAATGTTGTCCAAAAGTGTCAAAATAATGAAAGATGATTAAAGAAAACTTAGGGTTGAATAAGTTCAATGTTGATGTAGTTCACTTAATAATTTCAAAATATTTAAAGTTTTACACATGATGAAAATCCTAAACCCGATAATGAAACACACTGTTGATATATGCACCAATCAAAATGTTAGCAAGCAACTTATATTCTTGTATATTAACTCGATGAAATGTGATGTGATGAAACTCTCTTGTCAAGCATACTTTGCAAAACAATGCTTCTGCTTATTGAGGATCGGTAATTCTATTACACTATATACACTCAGGAAAACTGCTAAAATCGCAAAATTTAACCTTCTGAAATAAAAATTACTTCATCTATCAGAAAACTTCATTTGAGTGCCTTTCGTGATTTTTTCTGATTTTTTTTATTCCTTAAAATACGTCTTGCCAATTGCAAATAGGTTAACTCATTAACCCCTGGACATGCTTGACGGCTCAATGCCTAGGCCCTTAGTCGGCGTAACTGCCCGCTCTAGCGACGCCAATTAGCTCACAGTACCCCTCATCTCCCGAGACGGCATGAAAGGCAACTGTCTTGTCTACCATTAAGTTCTGATTGTTTTATTGTTTCATGGAGATCAGTCGGGAAAGAGACAGGTGTGAATAGGGACATCCTGCTACATCAGCTTATATTTCTCCGCCGAATGTTTAAACCTATCCCCTGATATCCTCCAAGGGTATTCTGCCATATCGCTGACGGGTGTTTACTCAGCGCTATTTATAGCCTGTCTGTTTTCAGTCAAACTATTTCGAACTCCATACACTCTTGCCTAGTGATGCCGCACGTGGAAATCTAAGAGCGCACGATTCGGATCTTTGCGGGAGCCTGCAATGAGAATCAGATGTATTTTCTAATAGCATCCCCATTAGTTAATTTGAATCACGAGGTGAGCACGCGAAACGAAACCAAGAAACAAGTTTGCCGCTATCGCTGAAAGGGCATCATTTGATTGGCTTGCTATATATAGCGATACGGCAAAATACCTTTGGAAGGGGAAAGGTTGTAGCATTCGGCGGAGACATATACGCTGATATAGCAGAATAGAATAGGGATATAAAACAGAGAATTCAGAGACGTTATCTTGTAATTTGCACCATTGTTGTTGGTTATTTAAGGTCTATATATCTATAGTTTACTGACATATGAATTAACATTCACTTGTCTTTAGATCTTAAATATGTTCACACGTGATGGGCGTGGTCTATATTTTTGGTGAGCAAGTCCTGTAACTTCACAGCTTAAACAGATTGCCCTGAATGAATTCTGAATATGATATAAAAATGTAGACAGACAGTTATTTTATTTATCATATCTGTCTGTCTGTCTGTCTGTCTGTATATAAAAATGTATCTAGTATAAATACTGTCAGTTCCCAAATGGTGTGAGGCATTCAGAACAAATTGTACCATAAATTCGCAAAATACTCGTTTCTGATTGGCTGCTGTGAAAAGTCAGAGGGCTTATATTTGGTTATACAGTGCTTTGTTTACTTCAAATAATGCGCAAGAATTCATTTGATGCCTTGCAACAAGTAGTTCTGAAATATTGCTGTTGTGTCGAACATTTTTATCAAAATATGCAATTATTGCGTTGTATGTACAATTTTTATAGAATTTAACGCTTGCAGTCTGTCAAAACCTGTAAAATACACGACACTGAGTCACTGACAACTGTTCAGATTTCCTGTTCGCAGGGTTCATCATTCTGTAGCGTTAGACCAAAACGGGCTCGACAAAGTTTAACCAGCCAGAATTTCATGCAAATATGAATCGAAATGCGGCATACACTAACCTTAAATTTATTTACAACATCAATGCAATTATACCGACGTCAAGTTTGTGAATATATGCAGAACTTAACATAACGCTAACAACTGTCACGAAATAATAAAACGTCTACTGAATAGAGTGTGCTCCCTTTGCAGCATTCGGATATTTGTCGGTAATCTCTGAGGCCTTCTATTTGTTACGTCATTCGAGATAACCAAATCCGTCAACACTGTGTGAATGTCGCTCCATGGAAAACGTGCACGCGCATCATGACACAGCACGCCTGTGTCAATGCGAAAGAATATAGTTCAATTTTAAATCGCTATTATGGTAGAATGGAGATAAACATACTGTGCTTGTAAATCAGCGGCATATAACGGAATTATTATAGCTCTAAATTATCCATTTAAAGCATCACGCTACGCGTTCGACTTAAAATTAAATTTAGAGCTATAATAATTATGTTATATGCCGCTGATTTCCAAAAACAGTATGTTTATCTCCTAATTGTAACTCTATTTGACCTGTTGAAATTTTATTGAACACACAAACAATCCTATTTACTTTTTACTTACTTAAATCTCTTTGAAAAATAATTTTAGAATGCAGAAGTTTTAACAACATTCAAACTTTACACGACAGAATAACACATGCAAAGAGAATATTGTGCACTAAATGCAAATATAAATGAAAAACGCAAGCGAGGGGCATGGTTAGCCAGTTATTCAACGAACAGGGTGTGGCTACATGAAGACTATGGTCCAATGAATGCATTTGCACGTGTTTGTTCTACAATTGCTACGCCTACATTAGTAGATAGGGCAAAGTGCGGGTTGGGCGCCCACTGAAAAAAAAAATGCTCCTAGGATAGGGTAGTAGGGGGGTACGGGAAATATGGAAAAAGTGAGAGAAAAAAATAAAAATTGTTTTTTTATATTCAAATAAGAACAATAAAAAAATATATAAATAAATATTGTTGGTTATTAAATTACTTACCTTAAAAAATGACAGAGAAAAAACCAAGTAATAAAGATTACTATTCTACAAAAAGTGTTGGTACTATAAGTCATAAATTTGAAATAAGTGGTGAAAACATTGATGTATATTTCAATGAGTTAGAACCATTAATTACAGATAAAATAACAGAAGGAACTAATAAAATTCAATTAGTATTTTATGTTAAAATGTATATACCCATGACTTTTGATTCTAGATATAATATAACAACTTATTATAGATCTATTTATAAACAACTTAATTCTAAAAATCAACTGTCTTCTTTTTTAAATGAAACTAAACATAATTTTAATGCATAGTTAGATAAGTTTCAAGAAAGAGGAAGTGGTTTTGTATTTGATGAAATAAATCAAACTGAGTTAAATATTGTAAAAACAAGATCATTGAGGGGTAGCTCTTATTTTAAATTAACGTTTAGATCTAATAAGATAGTTAACATACAAAACGATGATCAAAAATGTTTTCTTTGGTGTATTATATCTTATTATTTAGTTACTAACCTCCGACAAGTGACCTTAGCCTTGTTAGCCATAAAACATGTATTCGACTCATTCCCACAGAAGTAATGAAAACATCATTACACAGATCAATCAGAGTTACCCGCCCGTCACTAGTCCACTGTGTGGCGTGACCTGTCATCCAATTAGAATCATTCACATTACAGAGTCGGTAGTGTGCAGACGTGTTTCTGTATCTCTCCCGATTGTATTGAGCTATATAATTAACGTGTTTTGTTGTTTCTGACTCTATTTACTTACCTTAGTTAAGTATTCCCGCTGTCCTTCGTCGTGTTCATTCCTCGTGAGTGAATTCGGTGCTCTGACAGGGGTGTTTGTGGTTAACACAGCCGTGTTGACCTGGATTAGTGGAGCGCGGGTTGACTTGCACGTGCAGCCCGTGCAGCCCGGGGGTGGACGGTCGCTCTACCCCTCTGCGTGACAGCTTCGGTTGTCGTGTGCGCTTGCCCTCTGCTAGACGCTACGGCCTTCACTTGATCTTCTGGCCGCCTGCCGGCGCTAGATATCTCGTGTGCGCTTGGAGTGGCATTTGTCGCCTGTCGCCTGTCGTCTTCCTGACGATAGGTATCTCTTAGGCGCTTGGACGGGCGTTTGCCGCCTGCCGCCTGCCGCCTGCCGTCTTCTAGGCGACAGATCTCTTAGGCGTGTGGACGGGCGCTTGCCGCCTGCCGCCTCGGATCGCCAGAGGTCGGGGCTCCTGGTCGCCTCTTCTCCTATACCACTTTCTCCCCCCGTCTTGGATGATGACATCAGGCGTGTGGCAGCGCCAGGAGTCGGCCATTCAGTGTCTGACGGGCACCTGTCCCACCTGGACAAGGAGGCCAGGAGCATTCTGGGCATTGCGAACTCCGTCGCCCATGCTTGTCAGGCCATGGCCGCCTTCTCCAAGGAGGCGGGGATGGAGAAAGGGGCGAGAGCTCTGTATCGGGGGTTCGGTTCCGTGGCAGGGAACCTAGCCCAAATCATGCTAAGTGCCTCCCGCATCTCGGCTGGGGTAACTAACCGGAGGCGGGACGAATTCCTCGCGCGCACCAATCTCCCTGCGGAGATGCGCACCCGCCTCAGGAGCGCTCCAGCAGCGTCGTCGACGCTGTTCGACGGGCAAGTCGCAGAGGCTCTGCGACACCGCCAGGAGACCCAACAACAGGAGCTCACCAACCGCTTGGCAGCGGAAGGTGGCAGGGTCTCTTCGGCGGTGACGACACCCAAGAAGCGGAAGGGTGGCACTCCGCAATCCCCCGCCGGCTCTAGGACCGGCTGGGTTTCCTTTCAGGACGGGGGCCGACCAGGCAAGGGCCGCGGCGGCTACAACGCCGGCCCCTCTCCAAAGAGGACACCCAGCAAATCACAGGGTAAGGGACGCGCCTATGGAGGAACCCACAAGAAGAGGTGACTCCTGGGCGCCTCCTCTCCTGCCGGCGGCAGCGGTAGAGGTTCGGGACGGAGCCGTTGGAGGCCGTCTCTCAACATTTGTGGCCAACTGGAGGCAGTTGGGCCTGGACGAGTACGTCTGTCAGACACTGGAGCGTGGGTTTCGTATACCCGTGCACACCCGCCCCCCTTTGACTTGTTCGCCAGTGGAACGCCCGCTAGAGCCGGAACGGCTCACGCGCACGCTGGAACAAGTGGAGATCCTAATCACCAAGGAGGCGGTGAGCGAGCTTCCGCTCCAGGGTCTGACACCGGGGTTCTACTCTCCAGTATTCGTGAGACCGAAGAAGGACCCGAAAAAATGGCGCCTGATTCACGACTTGAAACAGTTCAACCGCTCCTACCTCGAGCGGCCGCCATATTTTCGGCTCTTGACCGTGCTGTCTATCATGCGGTTGCTACAACCATACAGCCGCATGGTGTCGCTGGACCTCCAGGACGCGTACCTGCATATCCCAATCTGCCCCGCGGATTGCAATTACCTCCGATTCGTCCTGGCGGGTCGTCACTTCCAGTGGAAGGTGTTGCCCTTCGGGATTGCGACAGCCCCTTGGTTGTTCACCCGGGTGACCCAACCCATCGTCCAGTTCCTTCACAGGCACGACATCCAGTTCGCGATGTACCTGGACGACGGGTTCGGGAGCCACTGCTCCCCGTCAGTTCTGACCGAACAAAGGGACTTTGTGATCGCTCTGTTCAGACGCCTGGGTTGGCTTGTCAATCTGGACAAGTCGGACCTAGTGCCGACGACGTCGCTCGTCTTCCTAGGCGTCCGTCTGGACACGACGCAGGACAAGGCCTTTGTCACGGAGGAACGGATGGGCCGTTACAGGGAACTCCTGGCGGACGTGTGTCGCGGGCCTCTCTCGCTCCGACGGTGGCAACGTCTGCTAGGGTTCTTGACCTCAGCTCAAGACTTCATGAGGAGGGGGAGGCTTCACCTCCGGCCCCTCCAAATAGTACTGAACGGTCACGTTCGGGAGGTATCTTGCGGCCATCACATCAGGATGCTGCAGGACCTCATTCACCACCTATGATGGTGGCAGGACGAAAGCAACGTCTTGGCGGGGGTTCCCCTCCGGCAACCCCCCGCCGGGAGCCAGTTGTATGTGGACGCCTCTACCCAGGGGTGGGGCGCGCATCTGGGGACCGACCAGGCGGCGGGCGTGTGATCGCCGGCGCAAGCCGAGCTTCATATCAACTTCCTGGAGTTGAACGCCATACGTCTGGCGATCACTGGTCGGATCGCCTGGAGAACCAGGTGCTGTGTGTCCACACAGACAGTTCGACGGCAGCCTGGTCGATCAACAAGCAAGGATCGACCAAGGCGGGATCGTTGTTACAGCTGGTGATGGGGCTGTTTCGACTGGTAGACGAACTCAACATCTCAATAAGAGCGGTGCACATCCCGGGAGCAAAGAACGTCCTTGCGGACGCTCTTTCTCTCCCGGACAAGCCTCCCTCCACGGAGTGGATGTTGCACCCTCGAGTGTTCGAGGCGATCTGTCTCCAGTTCGGCAGGCCGCATGTCGACCTCTTCGCGACACGGCTCAATCACCAGCTGCCGGTATACGTGTCCCCAGTGCCAGACCCTCTGGCATGGGGATTAGACGCGCTCGCGTTAGGATGGGAGGGGATGGACGCTTACGCTTTTCCCCCCCTGCCATTCTGACTCAAGTGGTGGCAAAAGTCCAGGAGACGAGACGCCTGTGTCTGCTCCTGGTCGCACCGAACTGGCCGGCAAGGCCGTGGTATGTCCCCCTCCGGAGACTCTGCGCTCAGGAGCCGGTTCCCCTGCCAACCAGGTGGGACCTTCTCAGGAGCAACCCAAGCAGACGGGTGCACGAGAACCCTCAGGTTCTACATCTGCACGTATGGGTTGTCCCCAAGACGGTATGAGGAGCGCAGGGTTCTCGGAAGCGGTAGCCAGCGCAGTGGCGACCTCACAGCGGTCATCAACGCGCAAGCTGTACGATTTTCAATGGGCTTCTTTCGTGACCTTTTGCGAAGGGAAGGGGTTCGATGTGCGGTCGGTAACGGTGCCCCAGGTCGCGGATTACCTGGTCCACCTACGCACAGTGAGGAAGCTTAAGGCTTCCTCCATCAACACGAACCTCGCGGCCATTTTGTCCGATCTTCGCAAAAAGGATCCCGACTTGAACACCTCGGTCCTTAAGGAGCTCATTAGGACGTACAGGAACGTGGATGGCCGCCACAAACTGAGACCGCCAGAGTGGGATCTGGCGATAGTTTTGAATCACCTCAAGTCTGAGCACTATGAGCCGCTGACGGACACGACGCTGCTGCGTCTCACCATTAAGACTTGTTTCTTAGTGGCAATGGGGTCAGTGGCCAGAATATCAGAGTTGCACGCGCTGCAAGCTGATTTGCTCAGGTTTGAGGTGAGAGATGGAGGGTCAGCGACTTTGGGTCTAGCACCGGAGTTCTTGTGTAAGAACCAGGGCGCTGACGAGCGTGGCAGACGTTCACACTGCCGTCAATCTCCTCGGCTATCGAGCCTACGGACGAACAGGAAGGCCTCCTCTGTCCGGTACGCGCTCTGAGCATCTACGTGGAAAAGACGCGCACGCTGAGACAGGGGAGGCGCAGGCTCTTCTTGCCTCACTCCCAGACAAGTTCAAAGGAGTTGGACACCAGGCAGCTGGGAGTTTATCTCAGGTCGGCAGTAGTGGACGCCTACAAGCCGATCATCAGAGCAATCTTGAGAGTTACCGCTATGCGACGAATTCTACCCGCCTCCTACAGTGGTATCAGGCTAAGGTCACTTGTCGGAGGTTAGTAACTAAATAATAGTACGTTTTTGATTAAACGTCATTATTTTTACTTACCGTAGACAAGTGACCGTCAGTAACTGTCGTCTGCATGAAAATACCAGATTAATTATTTATTTAATTAATTTTTCTTACTTTATTTTGTTTTACTTTATTTTTATTATTTCCCCTCACTTACGCTTATCCTATCATTTTTTTATTTTTAATTTTTTTTCATTTAATTTTTTTTCTCACCTTTTCCATATTTCCCGTACCCCCCTACTACCCTAACCTAGGAGCATTTTTTTTTACAGTGGGCGCCCAACTCGCACTTTGCCCTATCTACTTACATTGTTACATGACGATGTGATTATTACATCAAACTACTTTACTGAATCGAATTAATAGGACATTATTGTTAATTGACATGAGTACCTTTTTTAAATATGAACGAGATGTATGTTATACATAATCTTATTTTTGTGTTAGTTTCTAATAACAAATTATCTGTTATATTTGTTTCTTCACCAGACGGAGTATTATTCTCTGAACTGAACTTTGAACTGAACTTTGAACTGAACTTTATTTACAAATCAGGCCGCAGGCAGCGACATATGGTGATACAGTTTATGTTACATACATTCTGTTTGTCTGTTCAAATTTGTGTATCCTAAATGGTAGAAAATCAATTAGTAACGATTTTACTTTTGTATCAACTACAGGTAGTTCTGTTTTTGTGTCTTGTTCCCTATGAATCCCTAGATAGATTTTCTAATTTTGAAGTTATTCGGCCAAGTACTTGAGCGCAGGAGCAGGATGTGTCGGAGTATGTGATGCGACTGATATATTGAAAATTGACCACTCTCTCATAAAGTGGACAATGGATCTTCACACAGCGGCTAGTGGTAAGGTAACGGGAGTGGAATGTGAAGGTGTGGAGTCGTATGTGAAGGTGTTGACAGATAACGAGCCAGGTAACTTTGCCAGTTCACAAAAGTACGCAGATCAATTAGATGATATTATACACGACCTGGAACACGACTGCAGAGAACAGGTGAAGTTGAATAACGCTTACTCTGACTTTGTTGAAGTGATAGTAACAGAAATGAATAAGAGCTTACCAACTAAGCGAGTATTTTTAAATAACTCTACTTACAGAAATAAGAAGTGTAAGAAGAAACAACCCTGGTGGAATGAAACTTTGAGCAGGCTTTGGAATGAAATGTGCATTGCAGAAAAAACCGTCGTCATACCCGTCCCGCCTCCCCTCTTACGCATCCGTCGTTAATTGGGACTCCTAGGTAATGTGAATGATTCTAATTGGATGACAGGTCACGCCACACAGTGGACTAGTGACGGGCGGGTAACTCTGATTGATCTGTGTAATGATGTTTTCATTACTTCTGTGGGAATGAGTCGATTACATGTTATATGGCTAACAAGGCTAAGGTCACTTGTCTACAGTAAGTAAAAATAATGACGTTTAATCAAAAACGTACTATTTTACTAAACCGCAAAAAGATCCACAAAGAGTAAGCAAATACAAACCATATGAACATGAGTTTGATAAATATGAAATACAATATCCAGTTAAAATAAAAGATATAGATATTTTTGAAAATAATTATGATAACATTAGTATAAACGTTTTTGGTTTATCAAACAACAATGATTTAAAAACTATATATCCACTACGTATTGCATTGGAACAAAGACAACATACTATAGATTTACTATACGTAGAACAAGGTGGAAATAGTCATTATTGTTTGATAAAAGATCTTGAATCAATTATGTATGATAACAAAAGTAAGCATAAAAAACATTTGTGCGTTGTGTGATTGTGGTAACTAAGAAGGAGTGACGATCATTTCTTGACATGTTTGTTCATGAAAAATAATTGTTTCTTAACCACTTCGCTGTCGGAAGGAACTCCAATGTTCCTTTATTAACTAATATCAACCATTTCTCTCAGTAAGGGGGTTAACTTACCCTGTTGTGGCTTGATAGTGACAGCAATTGATTTTTGCTTTGAAAACTCAAGTTTATACAACATGTGCAAGCAAGTATCACCCGCCCAAGTATTTACTATTGAAATATGTCTATGGTTAAGCTGCGTGTCTTTTCGCCTCATTGCATTTAATGTCAGATCGATCTATTGAGAGAGCGGACAGGATTTGACAAGTGAGACTCCGCTATAGAAATGTACACGAGCGGTTATTGTCGCTTCACTGAGCATGAAAGAGGTTTTCTCTATCAGGCCATGTTTGCCCCATTGGAAACAATCAACATCATGCCTAGTAACCAGTAAACAAGTCTGAGTCACAACGCTGTAGCCTCCTTCATTGAATCTTTCAAGTGCACAGCACATTGGCGATAGAAATCGAGCCATTATACTTGTCGTCTGACAGGTTTATGTGCATGTCGCCCGTCAGTAACTGTCGTCTGCATGAAAATACCAGATTAATTATTTATTTAATTAATTTTTCTTACTTTATTTTGTTTTACTTTATTTTTATTATTTCCCCTCACTTACGCTCATCCTATCATTTTTTTTTTTTTTTTTTTTTTTCATTTAATTTTTTTTCTCACCTTTTCCATATTTCCCGTACCCCCCTACTACCCTAACCTAGGAGCATTTTTTTTTTCAGTGGGCGCCCAACTCGCACTTTGTCCTATCTACTTACATTGTTACATGACGATGTGATAATTACATCAAACTACTTTACTGAATCGAATTAATAGGACATTATTGTTAATTGACATGAGTACCTTTTTTAAATATGAACGAGATGTATGTTATACATAATCTTATTTTTGTGTTAGTTTCTAATAACAAATTATCTGTTATATTTGTTTCTTCACCAGACGGAGTATTATTCTCTGAACTGACCTTTGAACTGAACTTTGAACTGAACTTTATTTACAAATCAGGCCGCAGGCAGCGGCATATGGTGATACAGATTATGTTACATACATTCTGTTTGTCTGTTCAAATTTGTGTATCCTAAATGGTAGAAAATCAATTAGTAACGATTTTACTTTTGTATCAACTACAGGTAGTTCTGTTTTTGTGTCTTGTTCCCTATGAATCCCTAGATAGATTTTCTAATTTTGAAGTTATTCGGTCAAGTACTTGAGCGCAGGAGCAGGATGTGTCGGAGTATGTGATGCGACTGATATATTGAAAATTGACCACTCTCTCATAAAGTGGACAATGGATCTTCACACAGCGGCTAGTGGTAAGGTAACGGGAGTGGAATGTGAAGGTGTGGAGTCGTATGTGAAGGTGTTGACAGATAACGAGCCAGGTAACTTTGCCAGTTCACAAAAGTACGCAGATCAATTAGATGATATTATACACGACCTGGAACACGACTGCAGAGAACAGGTGAAGTTGAATAACGCTTACTCTGACTTTGTTGAAGTGATAGTAACAGAAATGAATAAGAGCTTACCAACTAAGCGAGTATTTTTAAATAACTCTACTTACAGAAATAAGAAGTGTAAGAAGAAACAACCCTGGTGGAATGAAACTTTGAGCAGGCTTTGGAATGAAATGTGCATTGCAGAAAAAACATGGTGTAAATGTAAGACTGTGAAGAAGTCTGTTTTTAAACATGATTATGTCTATAAACGTAAATTTTTTTATAAATGTGTACGACAGTCCAAAAGAAGTCATTTATAGGTATATAAAATATACATAGAGACTTGGAAGATATGTGTGATAGAAGCCCTAATGAATTCTGGAAGTCTATTGGCCGTGTTGGTGTGGGCAGTGCCAGACGCAAGTGTATCCCCATGGAGGTGACTCTACAGGATGGGACGGTCAGTCGGGATGAGCACGTGGTACTTGACAGATGGAGGCACGACTATGAGGGGCTGCTGAATGGAAACGGGGAGAAAACGGAAAGGTGTGACGTAGTATGCGCCAACGATGACGTCACTAAGCTTAGTGACACTATCAGTCTGGAAGAAGTTGTACAAGCCGTAAGAAGAGCGAAGAAAGGGAAAGCTCCAGGGGTGGACAATATTCCCGGTGAAGCTTTAAGTAACGATCTTACCATCTTATTTTTACACAAGCTTTTTAATATATGTTTTAACTCTCATAAAGTGTCAAAACTGTGGTGTAAAAGTTTCATCAATCCTATCCCAAAGTCGACGGATGCAGATCCACGAGACCCACTCAGCTATCGGGGAATAACCTTTGCCCCAGCAACATATAAGCTTTACTATAGTGTTTTAAACGACATATCAACCTGGGCCGAGAAGAATGACGTCATCAGGGATGAACAGAATGGATTCAGGAAAGGTCGCTCAACCACAGAACACATCTCAACGCTGACAAGTATCATCGAGACAAGAAAGGCAGAGAGAAAAACAACTTTTGTCGCTTTCATTGACTTTAAAAAAGCTTATGATGGAATCAACCGTTGGATATTGTGGAAAAAGTTAATTGACATTGGAATTGATAATATAATATGTGCTGCAATTAAGTCTCTATATAATAATGTTCAGTGCAGCGTCAGAATCAACCATAAGAATACAGAGTGGTTTACAGTCAAGCGAGGGCTAAAACAAGGTTGTCTTTTATCACCGATTTTATTCAACTTCTTCATTGATGATTTAATAATGAAGATGAGTGCACTGGGATGTGGAGTGAATGTTGGAGAAGATAATGTCAGCATCCTTGCATACGCTGACGATATCGTACTGTTAGCTGAAAACGAGAGAGACTTGAACACTTTATTATATGCAGCTAGTACGTGGTGTGAAGGAAACTGTATGCAGATAAATGAAGACAAATCGAAAGTAATCCATTTCAGGGGACAAGCGGTTCAAAGAACGGTTGAAAGTTTTAATTGTGGAGGGATTAAGCTTGAAGTGACAGAGTCGTATAATTACTTGGGTGTTTTGGTGACTGAATATCTAAACTACTCCATAATGGCAAGGACGGCCACAAAATCAGCAAGTAGAGCACTCGGACTTTTAATTTCTAAGTTTAGAACCATGGGAGGAATGCCTTTTAAAGTGTACAGCAAACTGTTTGATACGATGGTATGGTCCACTCTTAACTATGGAGCCTTAATCTGGGGTACTACGGTCCATTCGTGTGTTAAAGCAGTGCAACATCGTGCTATACGCTATTTTCTAGGACTCGGCAAGTACGCTCCAAACTTGGCAATCACCGGCGATGTCGGATGGATCCCCCCGGAAATAAGGCAGTGGGCTGGTGTAACTCGTCTGTGGGACCGATCAGTCAACATGACACAGAGACGACTGAACAAGAGAGTTTTCCTCTGGGCTGACCACGCAGCTGGCTCGAAAAGAAGAAGAAATTGGAATTTAAGAGTACATCATCATTTTACGAATATACACTTAAACCATCTTATTTTAGAACCGAGAAGAAGCTGCTGGTTAAAACGGTAGAACGAGTGATGTTAAACAACTACAAGTCAACCTGTGAAGACTCGCTGTAAAATGAAAATCAGAAAAAACTTCGGACCTATGTCACCTTTAAAAGCCATTATGAATGTGAAAAATACGTGATCGTGAACGTTAACCTCCCGAGAAAACAGCGAAGCGCTCTAGCTAAGTTCAGATGTGGTGTCGCACCTTTAAGAACAGAGACTGGACGTTACGAGCGCCTCCCATAAGAAAATCGACTCTGTTTTAACTGCCCTGACTCCGTGGAAGATGAAGCGCACGTTTTACTTTCTTGCCCCATTTACTCGCAATTACAAGAAGATCTTTTAAACCGTTGTTTATTTAAATCGCCAAATTTTAATGTTTTACCTGTTTTACAACAACTTGCCATGATTTTTACATGTGGTGATTTTACCTTTTGCTTAGCCAAAACCTGCTGTACTATTTCAGAACACCGACGTTATTCCCTGTACAAATAACTTTTAACTTATTCATATATTGTATTCTTATTGTATTTCTTACAGTTCATATGTTTTATACTGTTTTATCATCTCTCATAAATCGCTTGGCGATTGGTCGAGTATGTTTTAAAGTATTTTATGTAGTTTAATATGTTTTTAAATCGAGTGAGATGTAAATAAAATTATCTGTCTGTCTGTCTGTCTACATTCACATACAGACAGATAGATTTACAATATATATCTACAAAATGCAAATAACACTATTATGACAGTACATGGTATAAATAAGCAAAACAGTTAGGTATCTGGTTGAAAGATTTTTTTCTACTAGTAACGACAATTTTAAAGGTATTAATAAGGATATTACAAAAGAGGGCTAATTTTCTTAAAGTACCTATCTTTTTGTTGTTAAATAGTGTCTTCATTTTTGGTCTAGTATTGAAATACGCCTTGATATATTTAACTCTTGCATTTATGAAAAGAGAACAAGTGAATAAATAATGGAATTCGTCGCCAATTTCATAACTAATACAAACCTGACCATTCATTCTATCAAAGCACATTAATTACTGTCTGTTATGCAGACAAAAGGTCATATCTTGCATAGGATATCTACATTTTTGTTTAAAGTTGCCAAATTATGTCTCATTGCAATGCAAGTAAAAGCGACGCATATATGCGTCTCTCGCTGAATAGGAGGTGCTTTCAAGTGCTGCATATATGTGGCACTCGCTGTGAGAAACTTCTAATTGAGCGACTCATTTATGTGGCTCTTGCGAGGAGGCTCGCCCTAATTTGCCACATATATGCGTCTCTCGGGGGTTATGAGTTTTAAACAACTTGGATGTTGAAGTATCTCCTAAATCGTATAATCCACAAATCATTACACTGAAACTACATTGGTACTGCAAATATGTAGGCAATCATGAAGATCATATGAACCCCCTTCTACATACTTACAATAATACATTCATGTGGACTTTTGTCATGCTCATGACTGCTAGCAATATAGCTCGGCAACAATGAGTGGGACGAGTGGGTTACCTGTC
This sequence comes from Steromphala cineraria, assembly GCA_916613615.1. Taxonomy (NCBI): domain Eukaryota; kingdom Metazoa; phylum Mollusca; class Gastropoda; order Trochida; family Trochidae; genus Steromphala; species Steromphala cineraria. Next base: position 25,273,175 of record OU744732.1, read on the forward strand.
CACTGCTGAAAAAACTAAGCGTTTGAAAGGCTGGTTGTAATCAAAACAGGTTTCTCTCTCCGCCTATGCTAAATATATTGCTTATGACTGTTACTATGCTTAAACATGTCAATGCTATTTTGCTTACTTTCGTTTTAACAGAAGTCGACCTAAATCTATTATGAAGTTTGATTTCCTCAGGAGAGATTATGACATGGATCAATAAATAACCAATCAATGGGAAGGGATCAATATAACGCTCATTCTAAGTTGATCAGTTCAAACTAGGAGACTGCATTTGACAACAGGTAAGAAATCAGTCATTTTATAATCATATTGTTCTAACTCATTGTTATTACTTATGGTTTTGCTTCCTTATGAACAGAATAATACAATGATACACATTTAAAATGTTTTTCAATGATTCTGATAATCTTAGCCTTAAGATTAATGTCACGCCTCTCAACGCCCAATAGAGATTATTGGGATTGTATCAGTTATTTCGGAAATACAAGGCTTTTTTTCACAAGATCAGAAAAATAGTATATGTATGTCAAATTCAGAAAGTTTTATTCTAATGTGAATTGTACAGATAAGGGAGAGTAAAGCTGCTAGCTAGTTTGAGACTTCAGCTTTGTTGTTTTGACATAGAGTTCAACACTGCTTGATCAATATTCAACCTTAAAGGGGCAGTAGCACGTTTTTTGATTATTTTATATTTTACAATTTTCACTGATAATTATATGATAATGGTAAATGTATTACGTTGATAGTATCAAAAATCTCATAACAGAAACCAGTTATCCACAATCAGAGGACAAAGTATGAAGATTTACATAAAATCCACTGGCGGTCATTTTTTGTGAACACCTTTTATTCATTTTGTGTAAGAAAAAGGAATTGCATGGCTAAACTTTACATTATACATTTGAATTATTCCTACTCCAATTAGTTTAAATGCATTGTCTTTCAATTGGAACAATTAATTTTCATTTTCCTGACATCACCTCATATTTCCCCTAAAAACGTGCTACTGCCCCTTTAAGTGACGGGCGCTGAAACGCATGCATAGAGACACCTAATGTAATTGCATATGAGAATGCGAGAGGTTCCCGTTGTATATAAATGCTTTATGTAGAACTATAAAGTATTGGTTGAAACTAACTGGAATGCACTCAAGCAGAATACCTTAAAAATCGTATGAAATGGTTTTTTTAAAAATAATATTGGACAAAATAATTACGCTTCATATATCCGCAATGTATTGTTCTCACGTGGTTTTGGTTTTGTTTGGTTGTCACAATGTGTTGGTGATTTATTTTTTCTTATATGCTTCAAAAATGTTTGTTTAAATATGTTTTATCAATCTTGGCATTGCTCTCTTGATCACAGTTTACGTTATACCCCCATTTCACTGAGCTACGAGCCCATACCGACCGAAAATAGGTCAAATGTCGTCAGTGACTCACAATGAAGCGTCCTTGAGTCCTCTTTAGTCCGCTTTTGAACGTAGTTTAGTTGAATTTGCATGAGTCTGGAAGGTCAAAATTTGTTGGGAGTGGGTTTTTGTACATATTCAAAATCCCACTCCCGACTTTGTAAGTCTTGTGAGGTTCGTACTTTTTGAACGAAAAATTCAGGAATTTCCATTAGGTCGTATTGACTCGTCAATAAGCTCTTATCTGAGTTTTATGGAGTCGTATGGAATCATATTGAATCGTTAATAAATCTTCCATAGTTGGATTGAATCGTGTTTGTCTAAGTCCGGAATTGTTCTTCCCATTATTTACATGCCGACTCACTCCCATCTAATGCAAACACATTAATGACTAACCAATAGTTTAAGACGACCAGTGACGACCCGTTTCGACTAATCTCAATTTCGGAAAACAAAGGCATGAAGGATAAGTCTGTGGTTGTCGGCCTTTGACGTGTGCGAGTCTGGTCGAAAGTCGCTATTTTTTTCGATTTTATCGTATGTGAATCGTTTGCGACTCGTAGGTGGCATGTATCTGTGTCGTGAGGAATCGTCATTTTCGTGAATTAGTAGTTCAGGCCGTGAATGGGTCGAAAGTGAATCGTTCCTGGATCAGAAGGTGACTGTCAGAGTTCTGGTGACTTACTGTCGTGAAAGACACGACAGTGAGTTGTGAACGGGTCGTATTGAGTTGTATCTGATTTTTGGATGAGTTGTCTGTCTTTGGGTGTTTAATCATGGGTGTCTCCGAGGTCTGCCGGTAGTTCCTCTTCACTGTGTCGTATGTCAGTCGTGTATCTCGTAGTTAACTCCGAAGAGTGTCGTTAGAACTAGTAGAAATATTAAATTTCATAATTTGACCAACATTTTCCACGACTCATGCCAACAAAGTCGTAGTCAGGAAGAGTCTTGAGCACTTTCCAAGCTCGTAGCTCAGTGAAATGTGGGTATTACACAGTGTATCGACAATATAAGAGTTTGTTAGAACCTGAAAACTATTTAAGTATATTACACGATAATAAACATAGAAATATTCTTAGAGCAGGATTATTAAGATTAGAAATAAATGAGGGAAGATGGCTAAACATTTTATACGTACATGCCCGGTTTGTAAATCCGACATTGAAGACGAATTTCATTTCCCCCTAGTGTGTCAATTTTATTCTACAGGAAGACTTCATTATCTTCCTCATGTTTCTAATCAAACGCAAAGTAATTTTATTTTTGAAAAAAATGTTGAATTCCTCTTCAAAGGAATCTTTGCTTAATCTAAGTATATATATATATATATAAATATATATATATATATATATTGCCTTTAATAAAAGATAAATGTATTCAACATATGTCCATTGTATATAAATAACATATATAATTGTGTATGTTTATGGGCCTTTATCCATGAATAAAGACTGATTGATTGATTGATTTATATATCCGACAAAGAAAGTAAACTTGTGGAGGACTTCAACATGTCAGACGATAAGAAAATCAACGTAACGGGCATGGCAGGAGGACAAGCTGATACTGTCATTGCCGCGGGAGTCGTCTATGGGGGCATGGGCAATAGAACAAATAAGGAGGGCGGTAGGTATATTCTATATTACACATTATCATAACATAAACATATCCTTTCTTATTTATGGAAAACATTTTCTATTTTTAAATGTCATAATCATTGGCAAGGAGCATAATCATTTAAATATGTGTCTCGACAGGATATAAACATAAACCATTGGGGCAACATTTTATTCAACTTTGTAGGCGTCAAAGTTTTAGCACCTTTACTAAATGATGATGAATAGCATCAAGGTGTCATTTACCTCACGTACAGTACTCGGGAAGGCTATTTATAATACCACTCAATACTGGATATAACGTCATTTTATATCGTTAATAACGAAAGAACTTGTCACCCTAATCTAAATCGTTTAGCACAAATGCAATGATCTTGATGGCAGAAAATCTCACCGCCTGAGTTAAAGTGGACAGATTTTCTCAAAAACTATTTGAGATAAGATAACCAAATCTGCTGTGTATCTTCAGGGCATTAATACCATGAAATGGTTAAAAAATCAGAACCGTGTAAATATTTATTTATTATTTTATTATGTTATCATCCTTCTTCCGTGTTTTTGGACTATGTTGAGATTTATGCAATTACATATTATAGTATTATGGCCCATGTAGGAAAATGGTTGGAGCTTTAGTGAAAACTAATTTGACAGAGGATGTTGATGACCATGTCTCCTTGTTAACATTGTAATTTTCAATATTTCTGTACTGTTAACTGTCAAAACAAAGATGGCACCCAGATAATACTTATCATGAACCAAAAACTGAGAAAAGTTTTTTTGTCATTAACATTTTTGGCATATTCGAAATTTCTAGGCAAATAAGACAGGTATTTATTCCATTAAGGACTGATATATTAATAGGTATTGCATCAATGGTTGCTGGGAAGCACTTGTGTAAATAACTTCAACTTGTTCTTTCAAAAATCGAATGGTTATAACAGATATCATAATGTATATTTGTTCTAAATGCGTGACTCCACAGTCGACCAAAGAAAGAAAAGCAACTCGACTTATCAAGCCTTTGAGATTTGTAACCCGCTTCTGTCCCTCACTAAATAAATATGATCGCATATCAATGAGACATCAAATATACTGCAGATCTTAATTTTGTTTTGGGTACGAATTCACCTACACCAACTAAGGACACAATACTTTGCGCATGAAAATAATAAAATTGATCTATTCATAGCCTAAAGAAACCCCCTACTAATTATTTCGATTACTTGACTTATATCTGGTGTAAAGAAATGGTGATTATTTGTGAGTATACGTTCCAAGGAGATAGATCTATGGCAATATTCTTGAATTCGAATGAAAATACTAAATGTACCTTTAAATCTTGTGATATGTATTTATATATTTGTGAGCTTACATATACTTGTTGTTTAAGTAATATGGAAAAATGAACTGTATTATAGTATAGGACGTTCATAGTTTCAGAGACAAGGAACATGTTTATTAAAGGGGCAGTAGCACGTTTTTTGATAATTTAATTTGTTTTTCACTGATACATTTATGTTAATGCTAAATGTATTATTTTGACAGTGTCAAAAATCTCATAACACAAACCAATCATCATAGTCTGAAAGTATGATGATTCACATAAAATCCATCGGCGGCCATTTTATGTGAACACCTTTAATTCACTTTGTGTAAGGAAAAGGAATCGCGTGGCTAAACTTTACATACATACATATATATTTGAATTACTACTGCTTCATTTAATTCAAATGCAATGTCTTTCAATTGGAACCATTAATTTTCATATTCCTGACATCACCTTATATTCCCCCTAAAAACGTGCTACTGTTCCTTTAAGGCAAAATCATAAAGATGAATAAACTCGTCTCTAAATGTTTCAGATAACTATACAGTGCTTGGGGGGAATGTTGGACAGATGGGACAAGCAGCACGGGCAGAGAGAATTACGGTTGGTGGTGGTGCTGGGAATACAGCCGAAGGTATTTCCACATTTTTGCCTGATGTTTGGTTTGTGAAAGTTTAATTATAGAAAAAAAGGAGGTAATGCTGCAAAATTCAGTTGTTAAACAACTCAACAGTTGACCATAAAAAGAAAACCAGTCGATATATCGAGCCTTTTGAGATCTGTAACCCGCTTCTGTCCCTCACTAAATAAATATGATCGCATATCAATGAGACATCAAATATACTGCAGATCTTAATTTTGTTTTGGGTACGAATTCACCTACACCAACTAAGGACACAATACTTTGCGCATGAAAATAATAAAATTGATCTATTCATACATTGGTATATAAATAACATATATAATTGTGTATGTTTATGGGCCTTTATCCATGAATAAAGACTGATTGATTGATTGATTTATATATCCGACAAAGAAAGTAAACTTGTGGAGGACATGTCAGACGATAAGAAATTCAACGTAAAGGGCATGACAGGAGGACAAGCTGAAACTGTCAATGCCGCCTATGACGTCCGTGGGGGCATGGGCAATAGAACAAACAGGGAGGGTGGTAGGTGTATTTTATATAACACATTATTGTAATATAATCATATCCTTTCTTATTTATGGAAATCATTTTCTATTTTTAAATGTCACAATCATTGGCAAGGAGCATAATCACTTAGATATGTTTCTTGACAGGATATAAACATAAACCATTTGGGTTACATTTTATTAAACTTTGTAGGTGTCAAAGTTTTAGCACCTTAACTAAAAACGCTACTTGGTATGAATAACATCAAGGTGTCATTTACCTCACGTACAGTACTCCCGATGGCTATTTATAATACCACTCAATACTGGATATAACGTCATTTTATATCGTTAATAACGAAAGAACTTGTCACCCTAATCTAAATCGTTTAGCACAAATGCAATGATCTTGATGGCAGAAAATCTCACCGCCTGAGTTAAAGTGGACAGATTTTCTCAAAAACTATTTGAGATAAGATAACCAAATCTGCTGTGTATCTTCAGGGCATTAATACCATGAAATGGTTAAAAAATCAGAACCGTGTAAATATTTATTTATTATTTTATTATGTTATCATCCTTCTTCCGTGTTTTTGGACTATGTTGAGATTTATGCAATTACATATTATAGTATTATGGCCCATGTAGGAAAATGGTTGGAGCTTTAGTGAAAACTAATTTGACGGAGGATGTTGATGACCATGTCTCCTTGTTAACATTGTAATTTTCAATATTTCTGTACTGTTAACTGTCAAAACAAAGATGGCACCCAGATAATACTTATCATGAACCCAAAACTGAGAAAAGTTTTTTTGTCATTATCATTTTTGATATATTCGAAATTTCTAGGCAAATAAGACAAGTCTTTATTCCATTAAGGACTGATATATCAATAGGTATTGCATCAATGGTTGCTGGGAAGCACTTGTGTAAATAACTTCAACTTGTTCTTTCAAAAATCGAAAGGTTATAACAGATATCATAATGTATATTTGTTCTAAATGCGTGACTCCACAGTCGACCAAAGAAAGAAAAGCAACTCGACTTATCAAGCCTTTGAGATTTGTAACCCGCTTCTGTCCCTCACTAAATAAATATGATCGCATATCAATGAGACATCAAATATACTGCAGATCTTAATTTTGTTTTGGGTACGAATTCACCTACACCAACTAAGGACACAATACTTTGCGCATGAAAATAATAAAATTGATCTATTCATAGCCTAAAGAAACCCCCTACTAATTATTTCGATTACTTGACTTATATCTGGTGTAAAGAAATGGTGATTATTTGTGAGTATATGTTACAAGGAGATAGATCTATGGCAATATTCTTGAATTCGAATGAAAATACTAAATGTACCTTTAAATCTTGTGATATGTATTTATATATTTGTGAGCTTACATATACTTGTTGTTTAAGTAATATGGAAAAATGAACTGTATTATAGTATAGGACGTTCATAGTTTCAGAGACAAGGAACATGTTTATTAAAGGGGCAGTAGCACGTTTTTTGATAATTTAATTTGTTTTTCACTGATACATTTATGTTAATGCTAAATGTATTATTTTGACAGTGTCAAAAATCTCATAACATAAACCAATCATCATAGTCAGAGGACAAAGTATGATGATTCACATAAAATCCATCGGCGGCCATTTTATGTGAACACCTTTAATTCACTTTGTGTAAGGAAAAGGAATCGCGTGGCTAAACTTTACATACATACATATATATTTGAATTACTACTGCTTCATTTAATTCAAATGCAATGTCTTTCAATTGGAACCATTAATTTTCATATTCCTGACATCACCTTATATTCCCCCTAAAAACGTGCTACTGTTCCTTTAAGGCAAAATCATAAAGACGAATAAACTCGTCTCTAAATGTTTCAGATAACTACGCAGTGCATGGGGGGAATGTAGGACAGATGGGACAAGCAGCACAGGCAGAGAGAATTACGGTTGGTGGTGGTGCTGGGAATACAGCCGAAGGTATTTCCACATTTTTGCCTGATGTTTGGTTTGTGAAAGTTTAATTATATAAAGGAGGTAATGCTGCAAAATTCAGTTGTTAAACAACTCCACAGTTGACCATAAAAAGAAAACCAGTCGATATATCGAGCCTTTTGAGATCTGTAACCCGCTTCTGTCCCTTACTAAATGAAAAGTTAAGATATGTAAATTTATCAAAATCTGTATTGTTTGTAACGATACATACGAAAATACTTTCTCAAACACGAAATGAAATTGTTGATTCAATAATATTTCATTTATTTCATTGTGTACATATTGATCAAATGGGCGGATTAACTATGTTTCCAGCTAGGTACACAGCAAACAATTCTAATATAGGACAAATGGGCGAGAATGGCAAAGCGACAGGAACTAGCTTTGAGAAGAGCAAACAAGCTGAAGTTAAAGGTACGTTTTAAATAACTGGACTTATTCAATTAGTAATAAGGTTAAGAACATTTATTTTATTCCGCTTTGGTTATTGTTGACGAAAACAATTCTAAGATACGAAGAGCTGGGGTTCGTAGGGAGATTATGAGATTTTATTTCAAAATTCATCAAGTTTAGATTTAATATAACATATTCTGTTGTTAGAACGTTTTTCAACTTTTGTTAATTTTGAACGTTTTAACTTAAAGCATCATCTATTCCCATACTGGCCAAAATGATTAAGGATTATTGTGATTTGTATGATAAGTGTCTCCCTGGATGTTCAAAGAAAAAATATATTGATATTCATACTTTCAAAATGTTCACATATATATTTTTGTTCAGAAGTTTTTATCTCAATTGATTCATTGCAATGCAAATATGTAATCGGGGCATGATTTTGCAGATACTGCTTCCATGATCTCAGGAGAAGAACTGGAGGAAGAAACAGGTGCTCTGGATGGCGATACGGAAGATTCGGATGATTTATGTTAGGATTTGGAAATCACTGACAAACTTGATGTCAGGAAGCTGAAAGTTCTGAGAAAGAAACCGGACGGCAAATAGAATGTAGAAGAAATGTGAAACTTGACACATGATGATTTTAAATGCCTATAATCATTCATTTGCAAATAAAATAATTACTTGATTCATTTCAATTATCTCTGTTATAACACATAAAAATGCCTCATAAACTACATTCTCTCCCCACAGAGGCAACTCAGTCATACCTAATCCAGGTATGACTGAGTTGCCTCTGTGGGGAGAGAATGCTCACCATCAGAAGAACGCACCACACTACATGCATTGTATTTGCATAATAAGACATGTCTTCTTTTCCTAACTTGCAAACCCGATAGCCTGAATGTATCGGGAGGAAACATAGCGTGTATATCAAGACTGCAGGTGAACATTCATTAAATTTCTTTCACTCTTCAAATACATATCAGGGAATTGAACATAATCAATATTTTAAAGGATACATCCTTGCATAATTATATGCAATATAGAAAACAATACCCTTTGAATTCATTGAAACATAATTCTGTATTTGACATCATCGTCATGTAACTGGAATGAAAACATATCTTGCAACAAATATTGAAAACACAAACAGATTTGAATTTTGTTTATTAACTCTTTCATCTCAGATTATTTAACATAAAATGGAATTTTGTCGTCAAATCTAATCATGACAGAGCAACTCTATAAACAGCGCCAACAAATTGAATGTAATAAAATAATAAAATAACTACTCAATTTCTCAATTACTCAACAAACTCATTTCGTCCATGTCAATGATGCATCCAATCAAAAGTGTCAAAGTTGGCAATCCTGGCATCATCAGACGGGTCATTATTTTTAAATCATTGACAGCCTATTTCAGTTGGTCCTTTAAAGGGACAGTAGCACTTTTAGGGGGAATATGAGGTGATGTCAGGAAAATGAAAATTAATGGTTCCAATTGAAAGACAATGTATTTAAACTAAATGGAGCAGTACTATTTCATATATATAAAGTTAGGTAGCCATGCGAATCCTTTTTCTTACCCAAAATGAATTAAAGTTGTTCACACAAAATGGCCGCCAATGGATTTTATGTGAATCCTCACACTTTGTCCTATGGTTATGGATGATTGGCTTGTGTAATGAGATTTTTGACAGTGTAAAAATAATACATTTAGCATTAACTAACAATTATCAGTGAAAATTTTTAAATATAAAATTCTCAAAAAACGTGCTACTGCCCCTTTAAATCACCACCCTAATATTTATCGAAAAGTCTCGTTATGAATGAATATTTTTTAAATTGATCAGATCCATTTCTTGAATATATACTGCTGATGCTGTTCCTCTTCTGAGTTTATTCTGATTTTGCACTCCCTGTAAAAATACGTAAAAAATAAAATAACATTTGAATTTAAAATATGTTAGGCTGTAATTCATAACTGTTAGACTGCGTTGATGAAATTAAAATTTGGCTGAAAAAATATAATCCATTAAAAAGAATATTTACCCCGCATCCATGTTTTAATTTCGTCTAGCGATTTATAATGAGTTTGATCCATGAGACATGATAATTATCAACTTTTATAATTTACATTTTATGTTTTATTCATCCAATGAAAAGTGCTCTTACTTCAAATACTTTCTCAGGCTGGTCAGTTTTTGACGTCCTTTTTGTCGGTTATGTCGTCCTTTTTGTCGGTTATGTCGTATTTCCCCACAAGATAATCCAAATCCGAGCCATAAACTTATGGAAATTTATGCCATTTTCCATGAATATTTCCTGAGTTTGTCTGGAAACATTAACTTTGCGAAGTTTCTTGAGTAGGTACTCGTCTTCATCTATGTCGTCGTCGTCGTCGTCGTAGCGGAAGGAGTCAAAGTAGTCTGCCATCTTGATTTCCTAAACAAGTAAGAAAGATATTTAAGTTATAACTGTCCAGATAATTACTGTCTTTAATTTGAATATGAAATTACATTTAATTCGGGTATCGGAGTTTTGGAAGGAAGCCAGCATTTCATTTTGGAGAGGATGCGGAAATCAAAGCGGGATCTTTTTAATTACAAAATATAATCTACCCTTTTTGAAAATTGTAGTTTGCAGCTTTGTTGGCTTGTTCGTTTCATCTGTTGCAGCAACAGTCAGCATTTAGTGAAATATATATGATAGAAAAAAACAAAACAAATACAATTGTTAACGTTAAGCAGAAATGGTTCAAACATCATACCCATGTCAATTTAACCCAGAAATGACACGGCAACAACAGTTTAGGAATTTGGTAACAATTCAGTCTCCGGGCAAATTGAAATTCTAAAGCATTCTTACGATAAAATTATCTCCGCAAAATTATCCTGAAAATGTATTTCAGAGTTTTGCTGAATTAATACAGTAAGTTACAACTTTTTCGTACAACATCGTTGTTTGGTAGGTGAAAAAGAAACAATATTTAATAGATTCACTAATAATTTGGATTTAATAGATTCACCAACGCTCAGTTTTTACATGGATTCTCCAAGAGGAAAGATTTCACCAGCGTCTTTACCATCTCAGAGCTGCTCAACTTAATCTCAAAATGTTGCAAAGTTTACAACAAGAGTTTTCCCTTTTGATGTCAACTCTATTGCATTAATCTGGGAAATTTATTGTTCTTGTTGCAATCTTTTGCATCACAGAACATGCAATTTGTGGGCATGTTTACACGTGCCGCCAAGATGCAAATCTAGAACGTCTTTATGCACAATTATGACGCCCATATTGCTACTATGCCAATATGCAAAAATGTAACAAATAGGACAGATATATTGGACTGTAAATTTGCGATTACATAAGCAAAATAACTTATTCATTAATGGCTCTTGATTTAGGTTTAAACTGTAAGCAGTTAAGATCGTCAGGCAGTGTGACACAGGTTATATTTAAAGTCACGAACGCACATGAATGTGTTGCAAGATTCACGAACGCACATGAATGTGTTGCAAGATTCTACAACGCAAATGAATGTGTTTCAGGAATTCAAGATTCCAGATGTTTTATTTTTAGAAAGACAAAAGACATGTTAATGTCTTTGTAACGATTTTGAAAATCCGTCACGATTATAAAGATCCCTTGTGGTCGCCAAGATTTCTATCAAGCTTCCCTCGCGTTTCAAAAGGTGAATTGACAATATTCAAAACATTTACCTGTTTTCGAAAGCCGCCCTTTCTTGAAATGAACAAGGCGTTGGAAAACGTCAAGTGATGTAGCCGTCAGAGGTGTTCAAATTTACATACAGGTTGATGTCATGAATATTCATCATCTGTTCTGAGAAAAATTCCTTTTCTGGAAAACGATAGACGACTAAACCTGCACTGTCATTGAAGAAAAGGGGAAACGTCAAGGGAATCGTTTCATCTCTTTATACAACTGGAGGGAGCTCAGATATTTTCAGGGAAAGATCCACTGGTTTCTGGTGAGGTCCTGTAACGTACAGTTTAATCACAAACATATATTGCATGAGTGATTTTTCTTTTAAATCTTACAAAATCCCTAAACAGGTGTTTGAGTGTATAAAACAAAACAAGTAAACTCTGCAATAGTTTTCTTTAATTTCACCAGTACTTTGGATCTTTGGTCTTCTTTAATACTTCAAAACAAATAAAGATATATGTGTCTCCATGTCTATTTGCCATATGACTATCAAATGAAATACATGTATCTCATTTAACAACATACGTCACATTTAAAGCTTTGATGTGCTTTGAACATGTGGTGGAGATATTTACATTTGCCATGACCAACATCTGTTTACATTTGACAAAACCACAATTTGATAATATTTGACCGAACCGGATTCAGACTTGAATCGCCAAACATTTGACCAAACAAATAGACCCGGTATATTTCAGATTTACACCTAACAGATAATAATTATCAATTTCCTTTCACTAAACTGTATCAGATTTAAATTTGATATAAATTGACCAAATCAACAATACTTCTTTCTAGACAAAGCTGGATATTTAGAGGCCTATAGGATAGATAAATCTGCGAAATCGAGACTTTTCGTTGAATATTCATTTCACTAAATGACATAAATTCTTTATTTAGAGAACGAACTCTAACTTAGTCTTTTTTACCATCAGAGTGATGCAAATTGATGCATTTTAAATGACCTTTTTCAAAAGTAATACTGTTTTCTATGACATTAAACATCCAGGGCAGCAGTTTAATCCACAGTTCTCGTAATTGAATTTCTCGAAAATGCAGTCCATTCCCCGGGAATTTAGACTGTTCAAAAAGCTGATACAAATTTTCCAGGAAATTGTTTGTCATACGACGACTGCTGACACATAAGAAGATTAAAATGTGTATCATTAGGTTGGGAATGTGATATCTAGAGTACACCAGATCTGTTTAGTATATCATATCCATGTGTACACAAGACGTGACGTTTATTCGAGGTTCTTGATTTCATGTAACTGCACCATTTGATACGATGTCAACCTGATATCCTAAACTGCCCGCACGATATCAGATATCACACCCGAGTAAAGAATCTGAAATATTGTTCGCTAATTTATTATCTTTGATGGGAACCTCGGATTCATAGCACAGCAGCTTTGTCAACTGCGCTATTGCGACAGCGGGTTTTCATTGAACTGTTTCCAGATGATAAATTGAAAAGGAATCTGTAAAACATTGTTGTACACTTTTCATTTTGATCAGAATTTAACGTTGAAAATACATATAAATATTATCTTAGAAGAAATAACAACTTTGGGGTAATACATCGAAGTTTCCTTTTGAACTTTGTCCAATCAGTTTGTAAATGCTTTCAATTTACTGATGTTTCCTCGATCTATACTACTTTATTTGGATTGGCCAATTATGTACCAACATCTTGCTACAGGCTACAGACTTGAAAAAAATAAAGCAACCGTTAGACTTACTTTCATCGGTGACTCTAATGACACATGCATAGTATTGTATTAGCTGCTTGGTTGATACATTGTGATCCCTATTTTTTATATGTTTAATTTGCATTCATTTCATAAAGTAAAGATAATGCTGCAGGTGATGTTGGAATCGAACGTGTGAAAAACATTTTTAAGATTTTGAAATTCAGTTGAACAGAGGATGCAAGCATGGTTTGTTCAAATGGTTCGAAGCGCAACGGTTATCTTGCAAGGAAACAAAGCAATGTCGTTCCTATCTAATTTTTTTGTATGACAGTGTTAATAAGCGAAAAAGTAAAAACACTGCCACACACTGTGGTACTTTAGATACTTGTTAATACAACCGTCACATTTATACACAGGCTCAATGAAAACCTTTGTAAAAAAGGTAAGATTGAAAGGATATTTTAAATTATGTATGGTTAAATAAAAGCAATGATATAGTTTAGAAATTACCTCTTCTCAAAACACATATCAAAAATAAATCATCCCGTGTCATCAAACGTTTGAGTGAATGTTCAATGTTTCTGTGATTAATTATGTGACAAAAATGTGTAAATATTAATTGGTTGAACAATCGGCCCAACCTCGCATGTTGATTAATATCGCACCTCGGGAAGATTATTTCTCACACAGAAACAATATCTTACCTCTAAGTACGTGCGGTATATAATATATTGTGACTATGCGTTTGTACAAATGTTTTCCGAATCATACAATTCTGTGTATAAGTTGATGTTTGTCGTTTTCAAATGTTCAATATCAGACAAAGACGAATACATGTACTTAGTATTACGAAGTATGATATCTGATAAAGACCTGCTGTTAAATGAATACACTTGAAGTGTCGTCAGCCTCGGTCCGATACTGATAAACAAGCTCGGCAAAGCCTCGCTTGTTTATCATATATAGCACCTCGTAAAGAACTTTCCCCTCTGTCAGCGGATACACAGTATCCGTATCTAACCTCTATGAATTTTCCGTAATATTATTTTGATTTGTCTTTTTTTCAGTGATCTGACTATATTTGTGCTATCATGTAATAAACGAAAGATTGAATCCTGTGATATCATGTATTCAGTCATATTTATTGAAGATAAAGTAGGCCTTGTTGTGTATGGCAAATAGCGACCTCAGCACTCGGCGTTAGCTTTGATATCACCCTCTCGCTACCGCACGCGGGTGATATCACAGCTAACGCCGAGTGCTGAGGTCGCTATTTCACCCATACATGTTAATGTATAGTTGCCTCTAGGTTTGGTTATCAATTATCATATAATATGTGTCTTATTTGCTATTTATAGCCGAGGTTCGCACATTTTACAAACATTATGTCACGGCCAATAACAGCCTCCTTTCAAATCACCACTACCATTTACTTAAGTTACAAAACTACAAGTAAACGTTTTGGCTTTTTAGCTCAACAGGCCTGAAAGCACCTATGGACCTATGGATTGTCATGGTGTCCGGCGTGCGTCTGTAAACTTTGTGCATTTTCGACTTCTTCTACAGAAGCATAAGGCTTAGAAAGCTTAAACTTAGTGAACAGACTTGACTAGTGAGGATTATAAATTTTAGCTATGGTGCTGTGGCCACTCAATAGGGCCACAGAGTCATGCCCTCAAAACCTATTTTCATCTTCTTCTCGAGAAGCATAAGGTCTAGAAAGCTGAAAACCTATGTACAGACTCCTTGACTAGTGAAGATTATAAATTGTAGCTTTGGTGGTACTGTCGCCCCTAGGTATGGGGGAACGACATTGGCCACACCCTTAAGCAAAACTAGATATAAAGACTGATGAGCTACAGAGCTAATGGCTCAATTTTTAACATTTAACGTTTAAACTTCATCCAGCGAAAAGAGAAACGTACTTACAATGAATGTTTTATAAACTCTTTGCCTTAATGGGATTGAGTTTGTGATAACCCCTGTTTTGTTCAAATAAATGCGTACTTTAAGAACATATTTCAGAGACAAAGCGATAAGAAACTATAAATTTTGAGGAAAAACTATACCCAATCTATAAATCTCATCCATACTTGTACACCATAAATACTCAACAAAATCTTTCCTAAATTATTGTTTTCGTAAATCAAATATATCTAAAATAAATCATAAACACAACCACATTTTTACAATAAAATTGTTGTTCTTGCAAAGTAACTGCCATCTTTCAGTTCCGTTTATCACTGTGTATAACCGTACACCGGAACTAGCGAGGTGTACGGCGGAAAAATGTTGCTAGAGAGGAGCGTGATCGCAAACGGGATCACTTGAAAAACAATCATCGCCGTTTCATCAACTTTTTCGATGATATTATCATGTCAATAGCTTTCCCAGACAAAACTATTTAATGTCATATCCTGTTCATAGTCAGAGATAGCAAATGTGTTACTAACAACAGCATTACTCGTAACTGTCATTGTTACTGTCCCTTCGATACAGAATGACAAGCACATACATTTTACTAAGTATGTATGCTAAAATTACCACATGTTGTTGATTATTTGAAAGTAATGAAGTAAAATATTACCTAACTATCGATTTCGGCTCCTCGCTAGCAACATTTCTCCGCAGTACACCTCGCTAGTTCCGGCGTTCGGTTATACACAGTGGTAATGTTACAGAATTGGAGGTAGCAAAGGTTGGAAAGGTTGTTTTGTTGAGGGAGGCCCTGGAAGCAAAACCGAATATTTTATCAAGGCCTTATGGTCACACATTTCCAGTGAACAAACTTATTTCTAGAAGTCAACCGATTCATTTAAACTGATGAATTACAAGAGGAGAAGACAGAATAATTATTTTTAACACATAACAGTTGCCAAAAAAGGATAGTTCTAGAAACAAAATTATATTTTCTCAGTTGCTTGAATTACTAGAGATAGCCTTCACAACCTTAGACAAGTGGTGTCCTGTTTATATCATGGCGTGGTATTCTAACCTGATCACCTCAGATTTGACGATTTTTTATTTCCAAAGAAGCTGTCCAACCGCTAAAAAGTCATGATATTTCTTAGTAAAGCTACGCAAGAAAGCTATTTTCAGCTTATATATACTGATATATAGCTTAACAACTAATATGTCATAATAATAAATCACGAAGAGACTTAACCCGTAGTGATTTGTATCACACAACCATTGCAGAAAATCCATGGTTTTACAATTCAAAAATATATATTTGTCAAGAAGTGGCCTACACAACCTACGGCAATTGGCGTCCTGTTCGTGTTATTCTTACCGAAATAGATTATCTGATCAGCTCAGGTGTGATGAATTTTCTTCCTTGATTTCTTACTTTATATTCTGTAAATATGATATAGCATATATTGTCCACATTCAAAAAGTAATATTGTCTATTATAAGTCGCTGAACAATTGGTCGTAGTTTTACCTAATTTGTATATATTTTAATATATTTGTATCTACGAGTGATACATGTTCAACATTTTCTATCTGTCTGTCTGTCTTTCTGTCCAAGAATCTGCCCATTCATCGAATAGCGATGGTTATTCTCAGTAAAGCTATGGAAGAAACTGGCTTTTTATAACGGTTAACTTTAAGAGTAGACGTCGCCAATGACATTAAGTGATGAATTCAATTATTTCAAAACCTTTCCAGCAGTTCTGCATCATTGGAAACCATTATCATGCAGAATTCCAAACCTAAACCACCAGCTAAACGACAGTACACACGTCAGTTAGTTTGAATTTACTTAATACATGTATGTAAGGGCAAGAGATATTGGACTTAACAATAACATATATTTGCAGTAGTTTGAATAAACCATTAGTGTCTGGCAAATGTTTCGAGTAGGCACGGGTAAATCATAGACCTATCATTATCCTGGCCATGTTTAAAGGCTGTCAATTTTTGCTAAGTTTCCCATAAAATATGTTTGTGACCATATGTGTTATATAAAAATGTCTTTTGCAACATTTTTAGAAATCACAATTTCATATTTAGAAGAAAAAAGACCAATTCTTGAAAATATTCTCAAGACAATGATTTAATTATTGTTCTTATCTGTTTGAAAATACGACATTAAAAACTCTTAATATTTGTAAATGGAAATCTTACACATGATAAATATAACTGAAGTGTATACTTTCTTTCGCATGTCAACTTTCTTATCGGAAGAAGTTGATTCTTAAAAATTATCCACTGTTCACGCAATGATGTCAGACGTCACTTTATATCCAATACATATTCCATCTAAAAAAATGAAAGTTACCTCAGTTTATGATGTAAAGTTCATTTCAGGGGAAAGAAAATAGATTCCCTTCAAACGAAGCATAATACATATTATTCTTGAGGAGTTTAAAAGGAGTTCCTCGGGATCTTTGGAGAAGTTTTGTCAGTGTAATGATGACATATATATATATATATATATATATATATATATATATATATATATATATATATATATATATATATATATATATATATATATATACCTATATACAAAGTCTCAGCCTCAACACATAACTCACTCTATAGCAAAGTGAATGATATTAGCTTTCACCCGCTCTCCATGTATCTCACACCATCATTGTTTGTCAGCTTCAGTACTTAGTTATCCCCCTCTCTCCATCCCTCTCTTTCTCCCTCCCTAAACCTCTCCCTCTCTCTCCCTCCCTCTCACTCTCCCTATCCTCTCCCCCCCTCCCCCTGATAGCGTAAGTAAGATCTTTTTGGATATGAATTACATTTATCTGTGCATATACAGCAGTTTAATTGTTTAATTCCTAGTAATCGTTTCTTAATTTCTCGAAAATACAACCCAAGTAATACAATTTCCCCGCAAATAAAAATAACGACGCACTCGTTACAATGCTTAAATCATTTCAATGGAAGCTATTCTAATAGTCAATTAAGTCCGAACTTTTTTTACAGTTACATCGAGGTTACATCATGACCGTGTAACATGGTATTGGTTGCTACGTTTGAAGTTAAAGAAACGTTTGACTAAAAATATTCTCTAATTTCCTATTTCAAATCATGTTCCTTTACAACATCGTGCCCAACAAATTTCAGGTCCCTTTCAACGAGCGTTTTGTTTGATAAACAATACGAGTAAGCAAGTATCTTAATATCAAAAGTCATACATAAAATTTCCCCTTCTCGAGAAAGAGGGCTTGATATGGGGATTTGGAACTGATGCGTGCGGAAACCAGGAACAAATACATTCTTTTTCTTCTTAATATTCCACTGTTCGCACGATCTGAGCGTATTCTCTATACAAATGGTCACACAAGTAATTTTGATTCTACCTCCGTCAAGATGACGTGTTTAGACTTGATATCTGTAACGTGAGAGTTAACTGCACGCTTTCGCTCATCGTGCGGTCCTTACTGTTGGGAGAAAATAACAATAGCGTAACGTCATCAATGAAACATATTTAAATAGATCTAAGGTTTTAATGTATTTACTTTTTTTAATTGTATTGTCCTAAACTAAAGCTTCACTCACATTTCTGATTGAAAGAAACTGGGTATGATTCAAGAATTTTAAACCAGAAAAGATACAACATAGGCTTGGTGACTCAAAATACATACATCATAATATACCAATAAATCATAATCATGTCGAAACGAAAGAAAATGCAATTCGTCATCTAGGTAAACGTGAGTCACAAAAAACTCTAGTTTCATTTCAAGGAAAAGCTATAAAGATTCCCTTAAAAAATGTCATTCTTAAGAAATGTACAAGCTTTCCTCGAGAGCTTTAGGGAAGTATTTTTCAATAGTGCACTCACGCTTCAATTGCATAGTAGGTAGTATTAGATTACTCATTGGACCGTTCTCCTTATCTATCTGATACTCATGTCAGCTTTCCTTGTCACAGTACTCATCTCTTTTCTTTCTCTCACAATGCCCCTTTAACGTTTAGACCCTCATCCCCCCTCTCGCCCTCTCTCTCTCCCTTCCCCCTCTCGCTCTCTCTCTCTCTATCCTTCTCTCTCTCTCTCTCTCTCTCTCTCTCTCTCTCTCTCTCTCTCTCTCTCTCTCTCTCTATCTCCTCTCTCTCTCTAATATTGCTTAAAAAGTAAAGAGTGAAAATGGTTTCTCTTTCTGTCTGTCTGTCTGTCTCTCTTTTTAGCAAAGTTTTGAA
This sequence comes from Steromphala cineraria, assembly GCA_916613615.1. Taxonomy (NCBI): domain Eukaryota; kingdom Metazoa; phylum Mollusca; class Gastropoda; order Trochida; family Trochidae; genus Steromphala; species Steromphala cineraria. The sequence goes on from OU744732.1 coordinate 25,292,671, forward strand.
AGTAACAATGTTATATTTTGGATCACACTATCTTGAATAACTCTTTTCTACCTTTTTCATAAAAAGTGTAATGTTATCCTGAGGTCTTTAGTAAACAACTTCTAGAAATGCCTCCTTTCCCCCTTAAACATGTGAATCACCTCATTAAAATATAACATTGCTTAAACTGTAAACAGTAAAAATAGCTTATGTCTCTCTTACCCATACCCTCAGAGTAAGGAATACCAAATAATTATACCAAATGTTACATTTGTTCACTATCTAAATGAAATTTATCTCTAATAGCTTTGAAAGTTTAGCCCTTGTAACATACCATTTCAATATCATATTGTTTTAATTGTTCTCTCCTTCCCCACCACTCTCCCTCTCACTTGCGATCTTCATTCCTCTCTCTCCCCCTCTACCTTTATCTTCCAACCATCTCCTCACTTTCTCTTCCTCTTCTTTCCTTCATTCTTTCCCCTCCGCACTTTCGCTACAAATCAAAACATTGTGCACCTTAGTTCATCATTTGTTGCTCTTTCGATTTTCAATTATACTAACGTTAAGAAAGGTTGATCCAGGGAATAAAATCATCACCTATTTCTCGAAAGTGAAATGTTTTCACACCAAATAAACCTTTTCAATTTTTTTTTTATTAAAAGTGTTATGTTATCCTGAGGGTTTCAGTTTACAAATTCTAGAAATGCATCCTTGTCCGATAAAACACGTAAAACATCTCATAGAAATTGTCACAATGCTAAAAAAGTAATGATAAAAGAAATAGTAAAATGTATTTTTCATCCTTAACTGCATTCTCTCCCCACAGAGGCAGATCAAGTCATGTTGATTTAGCCTCTGTTCTATTACGCCGAGATCTGTGGGTTCCGGCAGTTTCCCCTGGCGGAAAAAACTTTCATCTCTATACATTTGAATTTCTTTATCAAATTACAAGGCTTCTCGCGTGGAAAGGGTGGTTCATATCACAATGTCTTTGCCTTGTTTCAATAGTCAAAATGATGATTTCAGAACAGCGTCACTGATTGTGCAACTAATTTTGATTGCCTCCAATTAGGAATCTCCCATTCTATCCCACAAATTCGTCGTAATAGAACAGAGGCTAAATCAACATGACTTGATCTGCCTCTGTGGGGAGAAAATGCCTAAACTGCTTCTAAATTAAAATGGTAATGATTTTTGTCAAACGATAAGAAAGGAGATATAAGTAAGTCCGTCTTATAAGTAATTCAAATGCATGTGGCGAAACATAAGCAGTGGCATATTATTGATATGTGCACTTGTGCTTATTCTGGTTTTGCCTCGCAACGATAGTGTGAACGCGAGTTCTCGTATTTCGTCGTCTGTGACGTCATAAATAAATTGTTTGTTGGGTCACCGTAGGTGTAATATGGCATCACAAGAGAAGCAGGCCATATTGGCTATCTAACAAAGGAATGATGGATAATACAAAAACAATGTAATATAAAAATCATCCTCTTTTACTTTACTTTTACTTCTTTTCTAAGTACATAATCCCTCTATACAAACTTACATATGGGATAATTATTGGTTGATGGCCAAAGCCATCAACCTTATATTACTGTTGATATCTTCAAAGGAAGCCGCGCCAATCACATGTGTTGTATCCAAATCAAATTACCAATGAACAGAGCTGTAGCAAAAAATGCATTACGTCACCATGTGGGTAATACAAAATATTTGGCACATTAAACTGCGGAACATGATTTCGCTTTAAATGACATATTGCAAGAGTAATACTTTTTTCTATTCAAGACACTGATAAATGTTAACAGAGTCAATCAAAAACGACTTCATATGAAGAAGAGTTTACATTTGTTCTAGATAAGAGCATTATTTCGCAATCAAAAATCGCAGAATCCACTTTTCTTATAACCCACGCGATTTATTGTCGCTAATTTGCCTCGTCTGGCGAATAAAAAGGAATGTTTCTGTAAGTACGCTGGTGACATTGAAATAAGACTAGTGTTTACTAATAGGTGGAGCAATTATTACCACGTTTTAAGTCATACTTAACGATGTCACTAAATTGTTACGTTGAAAACATGTATATATCACCAGAGCTACTGAAAATGACGCGTGCTATATTTAGAATATGACATAATATCGTTGGTTCCAAACTTTAGCTATTAGGCCTGCTTACTTAGTGGATAACGCTTTCGACTTCGGATCATAAGGATGCGGGATCGAATCTCGTCAGATGATCGGAGAGTATTTTGTGTTTTAGTATCTGTAATACTACTGTTAATATATAATTAACCATCATGGCTTCTGGGAGATCAAGTGATAGCGCCTAGGAGATATCGTTTTGGCAGCACATTTTGCAAAATATCTTCTCATTGTCAACGCTGTCCCACTGTCTTGAAAATCTAGTATTGTTGTGTTCAGATATGTACATGTTTTCTCTGAGATGTGAAAAAAAGTGACATTGAATGATAAATAGAATATCACCCTCGTGTCTTTTGATATAAAATAAAACAACACTCGATAAATGTAAAATAAGATCATAACTTTCATAAACGCATGTTGATAGAAATTAATTTTGTGAAATTAATTTCAATTGATTTACCATGTGCAATACTCGTGCTAATACTAGTGCTGGTACCCAGTGTTGTTGCTGTTCACTCATCTCCCAAATTGGTCGACTAATCACAACCTTCATCTGTGGCATCAACCATGCCTTTTTAAAGGCTTTTCTTGTTGTACATTTCACGTTGATTCAATCGAGGAATAAGACAACACAGTGACAGTGGTAAAATCTTTAAACTAAGGGCTTGGGTTTCACGGGAGTTTTAAAACATGTTGTTATCGTGACTCTGTGACCAGAAGAAGAAAGGTCTAGTAGAGGGTCGCGTCAGCCCACGTATCGAATGGACCAATCAGAACTCAGCTTACCAAGCCACAATAGTCTGCCTTCGCACGTATGACGTTGGGGAGTCATACCGGTAGGTCACAGAAAGGCCGGCTGACGCGATCTTCTACTAGACCTTTCTCGACTCAAAGCTGAGTGAAACGGGGAATATTGAGGCTAGGTTTACTTAGACTGGATTTATTAACAAACAAACAGCTACATATACCGTATATCAAAAATGAGGTCGAATATTTCATTGAATTTAAAAGATAGAAATAGTCCATTTATATAGCGCATGCCTTCCCCTGCACATTGCATGCTCAAAGCGCTGAGTGACATATTACCCCTGGTCAACGAGTACAGAACACTCCCTAAGGAGAATACAACCGTTCGCCTGTCAGGCGCTCGAGGTTCAAGATCAGATTACCATCGTATCATACAAGGTACCCAATTACTGCTGGGTGGTACGCTTCGAAATAAGTCAATTACCCAGGGTGACACCACAAGTTTCTCAACTCATGTCTCAGTGTGGGGTAAGGAATCAACCCTTCAAACTCTCGGATTATCCAGCAATGGGATACCCACCCATCCAGCGAACTGCACCCGTTGTTGCTGAACAATTCTGATAGCGGTCTCAGCATTCGAAACTACGAGAGCCACGAGTGGCGACTCGAACCCCACTGGGAGGTTGACATATTGAACTTGTTTCCTGTTGAGCGCAAGCGCGTTTCGCTGTGATACTAGTGGAACTATTTTCAAGGGAAGTCACTTTGTCTTAAGATAAATGGCGTCTGTGACAACACTACAGAAAAAACAATAGACTATGTTTATATTGTTCCAATAGGGACCGGAAGTGGGCTCGAAGCCATTTTACGGATCGTAATGAGTCTGCATACGTGTACACATTTTCAGATAGCATTTACTCAATAATTGGGTCCAATAAGTAGAATATTATGGTTTTTTTTGTTTGTAAAGGACTTATTATAAATCCCTTTATCACAATTATTAATTCAAAGATTTCTGAAATAGAAATTCACCGTGCGGTCCCTAGTTCCAGCAGTGAAACTAAACTTATTACTGTAAGTGGAAGGAAGGTATATGTTATAGGCATATTTCAGAATTTCAATCTTCTTTTCCTCAATTGATAAGTGACACCAAGTGTTTTCTTAGCATAGGCGAACGAACGGGAAAAAACAGAATTATCCATTTCGTTAGCGAAATCCGAGGCCATTCTGTTTTGTTTACAAAAATTCCTACGCGAAAGTGATTTTATGAAATGTGCTATATGTAAATTTTCATCATGTCAAGAAATAAATATCTGTTATATGCCAAAAGAAGGGAAGGGTTTTTAAACTTTGCTTAAATACCATAAAAGATCATTTATTTGTTGAATGGTCGCAGAACAATTTTCTGTCAAAGTGAAGTGAACGCAAAGTAGACGAAGCTCGCTGATTGGCTATACCCGGATTCTGGGTATGGCGGGCTCCCAGTGGGATCCGAGCACTTGTGAGTGTAACGGAGACGTGTTCCGAATGCGGTCCCAGAAAACTCAGGACCACGTGCCACCACAAAGTTATTTTTGGGTGTTTTTATTTCTAATATTATTTGTCAATTACTGTAAGATAGCTATAATCACGTAAACTGTATGTGAGCATATTACATTATCACCGTTGATATTGATTTGATAATGATGGACTTTTGTATATACATGTACTATAGATGAAGGTACATTCAAATTAAAAGTAATGACAAAATATATAAAATTTTAAAACCGTCAATGTGAACATCAGTTTAGCAATACGAATTATTTGACCGGATATGCATCAGGGTATTGTAACAACTCTACAGAAACCATCCTCGAATACCAATTAAGGGTCAAGATTTTGATGCTTTCACTATATCAACCTTTGGCATTTTCAAATATACAACATAAAATTGTTCCCAATTCGATTCTTTATTCATATAGACATTCATTTTCAAAGCGTACAAAGGTGTTCCCTTTAGTAAACTGGATGTCAACGATTCAATTGTAAAACTTGAAAACTGTATGTGTGGTATCAGCTAGAAGTCCCGTTTACCTGTGCATACAGTCACTTACATGTATAAGTATGTTAAGTACACAGGAAAGGTATTTAAAATAATTTTGAGGTCATGCAAATTGACTCTACATGTGCACTGATATGCATAATATATGCAAGTGCATTTATATGACCTCAAATACTTTGTCACATTTATGAGCAAATATGCTTAGTAAAGTGTTTTATAAACTTTCTTTATGGGGGCAATAGCACGTTTTTCAAAAAATCGTTAACACGAAGGTATCATAGGGAATGTATTTGTCATGAAGACCACAAACCTTTTCTTATTGTGTGTGTGTGTGTGTGTGTGTGTGTGTGTGTTTGTGTGTGTGTGTTTGTGTTTAAGGGTTTAAAAAGGTTTGATTTTAAACTATAGGGTGCATGCATAAATTTGACAACACGTATCATTTATTTGCGAAATGTTTGCTATTTTTGTAGTTTGTATGTTTGCTATTTGGCTTCTCTTTCCGGAAGGACGCTTGAACTGTTTGACTTCATTCGTGCATTGTCTTGTCTATCAAAACTCTTATTTACTACTTTTCTTGATAATTCAACATAATTTACTTGAACATTCAACATGCCTATCTTGAACATTCAACATGCCTATCTTGAACATTCAACATAAAAAAATACCAGATGGCCCAAATATGCCACCGTATTTATATGCCACAGTTCATGTACTTTAACGCATGTCGAAAAATTGATTTTGTTTCTATCGTTGACCATCGTTGAAGAAAATGCTCAACAATGTGATGTACAAGATCAAACCTCAGTTAACACAAATCCTCTTGACTATGTATACAAACTATGGAGTTGGTTTTTATCTCACTTATGACCCAATCAAAGATATCAATACAAGCTTTCAATGGCATTTTCTGTGAAACTATTTTAGCTGCTCGTAAAGTGCTCAGATAACCATGATGACTATAACTCATGAACTTCAAATTCAATTAAATAATATCCCATTTTAGAGGTTAAAGGGGAAAATTAAGAAATCTCTTTTAACCAGCAAATTGGTTGTTCGTTATATTGTTAAGATCATTTCTAATTTTCAAAGCAGAGTGAGACAAAGGCAGATCGAACCTTCGGAAGACTAAGGTAGAATTAAGAGTGTAATAATGCAAGATTAAAATCGGCCTAGTCCCGAGGAAAAGGGGATAGGTGGCCAATTCTGGGGGATACCCATCCATCGAAAATACAATTCGGAAAATGGTGGTTTGAACGTCCTTTAACTATGAAGATGCTCCCGATGTTTTCTATTGCAGGCAAGTTTGAAACCACTGATATAAAAACACAACATTATTTGGGATGATTATATATTCACGATCTCATAGTTCAGTTTATCACATAGTTCAGTTTTATCGCCGGATAAGGTTTGACATTTTGACATGAGTTTTAATCACAAATTTACATAAATGGTCTAACAAAAATGATATGTAGAAAACTTAGAAAATAATTTATCCTAACTTCATTAAAACATATCCACGATTAATTCATTTTACCGGTAAAGTTTAAGGTTATAATTTCCCCAAACACCATTCTATTGACCCTTCTTGAGGTTCTTTCTCAGAGTTTTAAGCTTTCTGATATCCATTGGTTTGGTTATATCAAGTGCCTTCTGTGTTTCCTCCCATTCATCGTCTAGAAAGTCGGCGCGAGTTATTTTATTTTCTTCAAATGTTTTCAGAGTATCATCAGATACCTCAGCTTTGCGTACTTCTACCAATAGTTGAACTGAGGAGAGGGACACTGAAAATAGAAACACGTCATGTTAGTATCAGTCAATTATAATATTCAGACAGTCAATAAAGGATATATTGGTTAAATGTTCCAACATAGATACTTCAAGGAGATGGTACATTGATAACTGCCATTACACAAACTTTGTCCGTCATCTAAACAATTGATTCACGTCTCTGTGGTACTGTATAACTGTAATTTGAACGAAAATTACATAGTACTACGACCTTATTTCCCTTTCCGCCACTTTTAACATGCACAGTATTTTCAGGTTACTAACTTCGACGAGTTTATTCATCAATACGATTTTGCCTTAATAAACATGTTCCTTTTCTCTGAAACTATATCCTTTACTATAATACAGTTCAATTTTCATATTACTTAGACACCATGTATTTGCGCTACATACCTATCTGAAAACATCATGGACTGTTTAAATGACGAGATTATTTCATTCACGCATCCGATTATCGGTATATAAATATAAGCCCTGTCTTCGAAATTAAGTTATATTTATCCTTATAAATTTAAACAGTTTTTCATTTCCATAACATTATACAACATACACAACATTCAGAATATATATAAACATATATAAGTAAACAAACAACAAATGCCTATCAAAATTATTTTCCTGTTATCAATCTAAATCAAATCAGTGATAAATATCAATTCCAAAATATACTTCAACATTTAAAAGAATTTTAATTCTGTAAACGATAAGTTTTTGCAAAAACCTACCAACTATCATTTCTTGTAAACATATGATCACGTTTCAAAAGATATATTACTATATGATACTCGGGACAAGTTTAGACTATCAATGAGACTATAAAGTTAGCAATGTCAGACATTGTTAATCCTGAATCAGGCCGTATAATAATACCCAAGTGTCATACTGGATCTTGAAAAAACATATATAATGTGAAAGTTTGGACAAAATTGTTTAGAAGTCCATGGGCATAGCTGAAAAGGACAACCGTGTATTAGGTGAGTGAGTAGTTATTATTTTACGCCCCTTAAGCAATGTTTTCTCTGTACATTCACTTTGTTATTTCAAGTGTGTAACTGTTCTGTCTCTGAGAAGATATATTTTGAGGTAAAATCTCCATTTGCAATTTGACCAAAACTTCAAAACCATGTTCAATCTGGCAAAATGCGCACAATCAAGATGACTTGAAGTTCGATTGATTGGTTTTCGAGTTCAAATTGTTCCCGTGTTTCCTATTTATTGATAAGTTTATTTCTATAATTCACTAATCAATTTTGTGTCGTATTATTGCATTGAATCCTCTGTTCAATCACATTAAGGATACACTTAGTACGTTCAAAATCATGTACCACGAGTCACCGTTATGAAAATTAATTATTCCGTTGAAGATACAAGTTGATAAAAGGAATTTTTGATCTTTGAAATGATAATGAATAAACTGTCAGAAATTAATTGTTCATGTAGTTGATTAGTATGCTATATCATGCATTTCAATTCGTGAAATTCTCATATGTTGTTAGGTGTCTTTTGATATATGTCGATGATATTTACAAGGAATAGATACTTTCTGAATTGTTGGATTGACATAAAACATATTTCGTTTTGCACATGATCTTTATCTGACAAACGTCAGTTCTAACAGATAAATTGATTGAAACTTAATTCCACAAATTACACAAGCACCTTCTTTGAGGGGCATTGAAGAAGTTTGTTGATTAATCTTTAGAAAAAATACATCTGCGTTACATTTTTGGAAAGTAAATCGAAAAAAAAGGGGGGGGGGGATCTTGATAATAATGCTTCTCGGCAAATGATAAAGACAATTCAATTTTCTTCTACCAAAACAATGTTTTAACCTTGTAGTGAATGCTGAAACACTTTTTAATGCACATTATAAATCATAGATAAAATTAAATACAAATTTGTAGCAATTGGTGTTTGGAAAAGATTCTTTAAAAGGTCACTAAAGCTGAGAAAATATTTTTTTAAAAGAGAAGGGATATTATGGTGTATATCACCATAAATTCTCATGGAAAAATACCTACCGCCTGCCTTGTTTGATATATTGCCGATGTCCCCCTGTATGATTCCTGCGGTAATGGAAGGTCCAGCTACCACCCCACTGGTGCCTCTTACGTTGATTGGTCGACGGTCTGACATGTTGGAATTCTAAAGAAATTTACTTTCTCTGTCAATACCCGCCGCTTATGGCTGAAATCATAGTAAACTCAAACTCATTCTATGTCAAAGTGAAAACAAAAGAATGATAAGTTCAGACGACCCCGTAGCTTTTCTATCCCTTACCTGCACAATTAACATTAGAATTACACAAAATATAATGAAAATCTTCTGAATTCAACATACGAGTAGAACTTTTTTGTTATTGTAATTTTTTTTTTAACATTTACAAACTATCTTATATAATCAGAATGATATCAGTTTGTCGTTGTAAGGTGTGACATTATTCTTAAAAATAAAAGAATAGGAATCATTTAAGAAAACATTATCACGTTTTGAAATGTATATCATCGTATTATTTTATTCATAAAGACCACAAGTAATAACTTTGAATTGAAAAATGAAAAGAAAGGAACTCATGTCTTACCTGTTGTCAAATTCCTTCTCCTAGTTTGAAATTATCGATTAAGAATCAGTTTGATACACGTCACTTTCCATTGATTAAATATTTATAGATCCATGACATATCTCCTCAGGAAATCAGACTTAATAATAGATTTAGGTCGATACATACGAAGCTACGAAGCTCCAGAAGGGACATGGTAAAACATATTTTTATTACGTACGTACGTACGTGATAAATTATTACGTACGTACGTAATAACTAAATATGAATACATTTAGCCTACGTACATACTGATAAAAGAATCGTCTTAATAAATAACTTAATTGGTTACGGCTAAATCTATCTATACCACCTTCTACAAGTAACTGGTATGGTACATGCCTTTACAATACAATGTACATTTATGCGATAATGATGAATGAACGCCTGAGATGATTCATAAGAAATGTACTGTTCCATGTGACTATCATATGATCTATACATATTTATTCATGAAATAGTAAATAAAAGAATTGACCAACAAGCTCCAAAAGGCTTATTTTAAGACCGTTCATACAATTAAATGTGTTAATATTTACAAACAAATAAAACAATAAATATCATATATAATGATTTTTAAAAAGATTATTGATGGAAAATGGCGTAGTATTGCTTCTTGGAAAGCTTGATGTCATAACATTACTTATAACATTATTTATTCAGTGCCTTTGAGTCACTTTTGGCGAGGTTACAAAAACACGCAAGATATTGATTGTGGTGAAATGATGATTCAATAAAATCAAACGGCTGTCGTTTATATGTACTGAATTTACTATACTCACAAAAACAAGTGAATGAATTAGCCCCGTCGGCTTTCCGGAATCATGCCCAGCCTGCTATATGGAAAATGGGAAGTTTGGATGAGTGACCTTTAACAAATGTTAGAAGCTCGTGTTCATATTCGGTGAGGTGGTGAGCTATCCCGCCCCCATATTCGGAGAAATCGGTTTGTATCCGGAATGTTT